>JAENPR010001889.1:0-99258 GCA_018135685.1 Themeda triandra | reverse complement strand
ATATATATATATATATATATATATATATATATATATATATATATATATATCGGAAATATTGGTATAGGTATGGTCGTAGCTCAGCACGCCTACACATTTTTGTGGGTGTAGTTCAGAACGTATTAGATGCCGCTCGATAAAAGCGTCGGACGGCAAGGATAACACACAGGTCCCCACGATTGGATGGTATCCAGCGGGTAGAGTCAGGCGATGCGTCGAGGTTGATGCGTAATTAGCGTGTCTAAATAGACGTGATCGCAAGGGGAGGGTCACGGCGTTAGACGGTGGTATGTGATGACGCTCCGTTACTGATTACATGACAGAGCGATGGAGCTGTTATCCGTTTCGTCTTAGTGGAGTTCAGTTGGGCCCGACCAGGTTACGGTACTGGAGACAGGCGAACATATCAGTAGAAGAAGAGTACAAGGGCGCCCCGACCGACCATCCAATGGATTCGTACAGACGCACGTACACATATCCTTGTTAATGGATATACAATAAATATTGTATTGATTTTGAAGTTACTAATGGCGTACAAACATGTTTTGTACAGACGTAGTGTATATTTGTGTGTAAAAAAACGCGTATGTACGAAGAGGCGCGTCAATAAGTATCGGGGTATTTCATACGCATGCGTGGGATTCATGTCGGTTTCTGTACGTACAAAGGCCGAGACCGTTGTGTGAACACGACGGATTTTTTGTGTAAGATGTTTTTTCTAACGAGATTTTTTTTATAAGCTTGCCGGTCGGATTTGTTTATCTTCGATCAGCCCACACGCGTGTTTTTGTATTTTTTTTCCACGGCCCCCTATATCATATGGTGGCCCATTACCGTACGGGCTGTTTCCTTTAGCGATACCGACCAATATCAGGGGTCCATATTTGCGGTTTTGTGTTTCTCATACCGTAACATAATTTATGTTAAGAGTATATACGACCATATTAAAGCCGACCGATGTCGTTTTGGAAGTTTTTTTGTTGCCTAGGAGTATATAAGAGCATCTCTAACAGTTTGCTATTTTTCACTTGGCAAGTTTTTATACGACCATGTTTGCGGATTTGGGTCCGTCTTTGTGGTTTTGTTGCCTAGAAGTTTTTATACGACCATCTTGTTGTTTGGCAACTCCTAAAATAATGTGGCAAGTTGAAAAAGTCTTCTTCTCCAAGAGTTTGGCATATTCAACACTCATCACTCGGGCAGATCTATTTCGCACGACATTGAGTAGCAGTTGTATTCATACCAGCGACATTGACTAGCACTAGTAATTCAGTACCTGCCAGCCCATACGCCGGCCACGCATCATGGACCGATCGGGTGTTGTAAAAAAACAATCGACCAGTCAATCAATGAAATGTCGCCGTAGACGATGACATTGACTAGCACTAGTAATCCAGTCAATCATGCACCGCTGCACGTCGCCGTAGACGATGACATGTAGACCTTTTTTGTCCTCGATCGACTTGACATGGCAGAAGTAGGTGAGCAAGGCAGGCGAGCATAGTGCTGCACAGCAGATCACTGCGAGACTCCACTACTACACGCCGGCAGACAACAGCAAACACTTTTTAACCAAGTTGATAAATATATAGCAAGTTAGATGCCAAACTGTTGGAGGCTTTTTTTTCTCGTTTTGACAAAATATGATGTATGAGGAGTTGGAATAGCAAAATGCTGGAGTTTCTCTTATTGTTCAGCGTATTCTATAGCGGATTATTCAGTTTTATGGGCCTAACGTTATGGGCCGTAGTTAACGTTTTATTGTTAAGAGGGCATGTGTATAAGTGCATTGTGTCAAGCTGGAAGGGCAGCTCACCTATGTATGGATTGCTAGTGGATTTTAACATCCAGGAAACACATTGTGTACCCTATGGGTACAAGACTAATGGATTAATCATTAGTATGAAAAATGTTTTATTTTAGCAAATCATGCAACAAGAATGTCGATGACACTTTGTTTGTATTTAGTTAGGTATATGCAATGTAATAAAAGATTTTTTAAAAACACCTTTTAATTGTTCGTAGTTGACAATTAGTACATCGACATAAAGGTTGTTCATCTAGGTTTATATAACCCATTGTTTAACAATTAGACGTTGAGACCTTTTAAAATATTTCAATTCCAATTTGCATCATTTAGATGTTTTGTGCATCAAACATGATACACAAAAATTTTGACAACAAATACAAATCATTGATGTTTGTTTTGTTTTTGTTTTTTTTTGAATGTTTTTTGATGATCTAAAGGCCCGGTAAACCTACTGATGTTTCCGATAAAGTTTGAATGCAAGTTTAGTATTCCCGTTACAACGCACGGGTACTTATCGAGTTATATTACAAGAATTAAATGATCACAATTGGATGGAACATTCGTATATAGATCAGATCTGCATTTTAAAATATACCATTTACATATTAAGACTACAGACTGCGTTTGACCAACAACGCAAAAGGAACTCAAACCTAGAGGCTCGATAAACAAAGATGAACAAAAAGCAAAACAACTAAAGAACCTCCGTTTTTCTAGGAAAATGTCAAAAAAGAACCTATAACACTCATCACTGAGCCTGCACTCCTCACTGCAGTAGTAGCTGTAGTCCGCCCAATCTCTTTCTTCATGGTATGCACAGATTAAGCTGTAGTGGTCGCCCCGGCACAGATGCCCATGTCGAGGCAGCCGATCCGGCAGTACCAGATCCTGAGTGGGCGGCGTCGGAATCAACAAGTCGTTCGTCAGCAGCGCCCATGCCTCTTCACGGAACAGTGCAATGTTCCTAGTTGTGCAGGAGCCGTCCGGCATCACCGAGTCATCGCATTCGAGCTCGCGCAGAATCCGCCGAGCAGTGTCGTCGTTGTCGCGGCCGGAGTTCGACCTGTAGAGGACCATGGCATAGACATAAGCAGGAACTTGCCCCGACGTCGAGGTGACTTGTAGTGCACGCATGGCGCGGGGTGGCGGCACGATATGCGGGCGGCCTTCTGCGAACATAGCAGACATGCCGGATAGCAAGCCGGCCTCCAGGTTGCCGACTGCGGCGAGCCTGGTGACGAGGCTCGCCCGGTACTCGCGGGAGTAGTAGAAGAACACATCCCAGCCGGTGTCGGGAGGAGGACACCGCTCTAGCACTCGCCGGAGTGGGATGCTCCGCCCGACGAGGGGGCTGCCGCAGACCGCGCGCAGGTGGGAAGACGAGGCCCGCAAGATGGCGAGCCCCTCTATTGGATCTTGTGCGTCCTTGGCGACGCGGATGGCAATGTCTTCTAGAATCACCTACGGAAGCTTCTCCATTGGATCCGGCGGCGAGCGTGGCGACGTCGAGCAGGGGGTTTTCTTGGAGGCGCTCGCGCTACTGTATGCGCAGAGGTGGGGAGATCTAGAGAGAGCGAGAGACCGAGCGTGAGGTCCCGTGTTCGATCTGATGGTTTTATACCCGTGCGGCATCCACGGGTCCACCGGGAAGCGAGACGTCTCGGCTCTCGTGCGCGGCGCGCGTAGGCAGTTTGCCTCCTAGGGAAGAGGTATTTACACATACCCGTCCGAGTCACAGACGCGTTTCAGACGCGTTCAGACGCGTAAATCATTTTTTTGGACATTTCAAAAATTGCAATAAGAAATAAAAATTATTTCAATTGCATTGTCACCGAAACTCACTCATGTCCAAAAAATGTTGACAACAAATACAAATCATTGATCTTTGTTTTGGATTTGTTGTTACTCATGAATGTTGCGAGTTGTGCCAATTTAAAGGCCCGTTACATAAATCGCGCATGTCACTATGTGAAACCAAGGTGGGGTTATTGGAAATGTCACTAGTTTCTCCCGAAAACAGGCCACTTGAGGTGTGTCAGAGGGGTTTGTGACCGAGCTGTGACTTCCTTGTAAACTAGCGGCGTTCAAGCTACCGCGCACACGAAGATCTGTCCGTGCGAAACGCGCGCACACTTCACGCAGCGCGTGGCGCCGGGCGTACGTGGATGATTCTCAATTTTTTTATCGTGTTCACACCAGAAGATGAGTCGCCATTTGGAGCTACCATCGCCACGTACGTGTTCACACACATGAAGAGTCGCGCGCGTTGACGATGAGTCGCGAGACTTCACTTCCACGATGCATATATATATAAGAGGGCACGCGCGTCTGATTGATCGATCACAGGCCTCCACTCTCGCCCTCCCTCTTACAAGCAAAGAATTCGATCGGCAAAGATCTCCCTCGCCACACGCGAGATCTATACATAATCTGCAGCAAGGCACATACCCGCGATGGCCGATCGCCGTGTACGTACAATGTTCGCCTTGATGATGATGCCATACGACGTGATCATGCGGATCATTATTTGCGCCATCGAGGATGGGAAACCCTTCACGTACTTCAGGCTTCGTGAGGTATGCTCCACCTTCCGGCAGATCTACGATGAAGACACGGTGATCAAGTGCGTGAAGCTCGGTGGTCTTCATGATTTTTGCCGGGGCTGGGGGGCGCGCAATAGCTGGCGGACGCCCAAGTTGAGATTGCAGGATCGCACGCTCAGCCTCGGTCATCGGGAGGCCGTATTCTACGTGGGGATGGAGAGCTTGATGGAGGGGAAGCGCGTCGCCGGGCTGGGGCGCGTACAGGCCGCTGTCGATGCTAGGGAATCTTGCACGGCTTACTTGAAGGCGATGCTGTGCTACCGTAAGAACACAAGTGATCCTGAAGCGCTGGTGCTCCTCCAAGGAATCAGCGACGGCGCGACGCGCATCTTCGTCCGGACGATTTTCCACGACCTCCAAAAGATCGCGTTCCTGTTCAGGCTTCCTAACCTCGATGCAGACGACCTGTACGTACAAGATCCCCACGTCTGCACATGGGCGCAACATTGCAAGTGCTATGGCGATATCTTCGGTATTATCCGGTACTGCAGCGCAGAGTGCCGCATCAGTCATGAGTTCGAACTTTTTACGCGGAATATTAGCAAACGAGTGGCGTACTGTATCAGCAAGATGTGATGCACACCCGACGGCAGAAATTAAATAAACTATATTTGTAATTGTGTAGCCATATGCTTGTTAATATATGAATTATATATTGTACAAACTGGAAATTTTAATTTATATATATGTATATAAGTCGTTTTGTAGATCATAGCTGTTAATATATATGAACTATATCTGTATGTATCTGGGCCACACCGATTTAATATAAGGCGTGTCTACATACATTTATACATGTATAATGTTTACATACGCTTGGTTTATTTGTGTCATTGACGCGGCCTACCTTCTTTCCCATTTCATTTATTGCTCCCGTCTCGGCGTCTCTCTTTGCTCTCTTTTTCTCTGTCTCGGCCACGAGGAAGGCGACGGCGAAGGTGTTGGCGTCACGTACAGATCGCCTGTAGCGGAGTCTGATCCGGTGGACCCTGGTCTTCATCGTTCCGAGATGTGTGTTCCCCGTGCTAATTTTGTGTGTTCGAGTAGGATTCGAATAGGTGATTGCTTCATCAATGGAGCTTCATGATTGTTGTAACCCGTGAATGCCCGGCCGTAGCCCCGAGGTGATTTTTTGGGTTCTGGTTCCATTTATGGGATTCCCCCCGCCGGTGGTAGTTTGTGGTATAGATTGTTGTAACCCATGATGGCAAGCTATTTTTTGCTATTAGATTATCACAAAAAGCATCACATATTGCTATATGATATCATTGTAGTTGAGCAACGTGATTTTATGTTAGTGATTGGTGTATTTGTCTATACAATCCACCATCAATCTCATTACATTTCATCGCCACTGGTAGAGAATCGGCTTACTGTCACGGTTGAGAACCCTCATTTTGTCCCGGTTTCCCATCCACGATTGCTCAATCGGGACAAAAGGTCGCTCCTTTAGTCCCGGTCGGGCATTCCGGATTAAAAGGGGTACTGTAATCCTCCCAACCGGGACTAGAGAAGGCTTCAGACCAGCTGATCTATGGACAGAGTTGACTTTTTTTATTCTTATAGTTTTTCTTATTGTTTCTGACCTACATTTGACAGAGTTTAATTTTATTTCACATACTACAAAATAACAAGGAACAACATAGTATATTACATTATAATTATGGATCCATACAACAAAGTATATGTTCATTCAAAACAAAACTAAGGTTTTGAGCAAGTGTTATAATAAACTGATTGATGCTCAATCGTAAAGTCAACGACATACTTGTCCAATCAATCCCCAAAGTGTATTCGTTATGAGTACTAATGACCATGAATTTGGGACATTTTCCCGGTAGTTAGTATAATACGGATGGTTTTCATTAGGTAATGAGGAATGGTCATTAGACCTATAATATAGACAAGTGTGTCATTAGACCTATGGTCATTAGACCTATGATCACAGACATTTTCCCGGTAGTTAGTATAATATCGCAGACAATTTGAATTGAGGTAGTGACTCCGTGAGCATCTAGTTAGGTTATGTGTAGGTGCGTGGGCATACAATATGATAACTAGCGGTTGCACATTTTACCACAAATTGCCGACGAGGGGTATCATTTTGAATTGTGAGACCCGGGCGGGCCCATATGGGAAACACCGTGGCATGCCCCACGCTTTTGTCTATATAACCATTGTTCCTAAGCTCCCGGTTGGGGGCAGATTTCTACTATCACCGCCTTGGGTCATTGTACGCATTATTTCTTCCACCAAAAAGTTCTCGAAATGGAGCCACCCCCACCACCACCACCGACCCTACGTACGACCATTTCCTAGGAGGCCATGGTAACGTACGAGAGTACACGCATACGGGCTATTTCGAGAACTTTTTGGTCGATGAGTTCCTCGCTGTACCGGGATATGTCGATCAGGGCACAAAATATTTCCAGGACACGGGTACAGTCATCGCCAGCGGCAGCTGTGAGGCTCCCATTGACGCTGCCGATCTTGGCTACCAGGACACAAGAGCCGTAGATGTCGGGCAGGTGCCGAGCGGGCTGGACATGGGTATACTTAGCGCACCTGTGGGGCTGCAATCGATGATCCAATACGTTTACATATCTCCATTTTAGTCATTGTCGTTTCGAGGTATTGCATACGAACTCAGACGCCATTGTCATGCAGTTCGGTGAATCGTCAGATATCGGATGGTTGTCAAACTACACCATTGAAGATGTCGATACGTTCGACGATGAGTACCACGCGCAGATGAAGATTGTCAATGGTGGTTTCTCCGCGGCCAATCCGCCGCCGCCGGGCACTGAAGCGGGTTATGAGCCAGACATGCGAACACAAGGGAACGTCTACCTTCTGGACGAATCGGCCACTTCGAAGCCGCGGTCCATGCCCTGCCGTGCATGTGCTGGTGTATGGCCATCGCAGTTGTGTCTACTCCCGGCCATCCTCACATCGTCTACGCCTGGCGGGTCGGTTGCGGCGGAGGCATCAAGGAAGAAAGGCCATGGCGGCTCATCGCGCAAGAAGACCCAGTCGAAGAAGGTCTGATGGTGTCGTCAGAAGGCCTCCGATGCATGCACTGCAAGATCGACAAAAGCCCTCAGTGGAGGGAGGGGCCAGGAGGGCCGAGGACACTATGCAATGCTTGTGGAATCAAGTGGAGGAACGGAAGGTTGTTTCCGGAGTACGCCCAGTGGTGGGCCCCACCTTCGTGGAATCGGTGCATTCAAACAGTCACCGCGAGGTGATGGAGATGCGCCGCCAGAAGGAGCTTCACCAGTATTCGACGGTATGTTCTATCATCGCTGACGACGGTGATGAGTTATCGTTGAGCACCCGTTGGCGTGAGTAATTGATGTCGGAAGACTGTGGATCAATAAGATCGCAGATTATTTTACTTCCCGTCGAATGAAATATGATTATATGTTCTAGCTTTTATTTATGCGTTTTATTTGGTTACACGAAAGGTGCACTACATGCTCTACAATGTATGCGTTGCCAAGCTAAATTTTATGTATTCACGGAGTGTGTAATAGGATGCACTGGGAAGACCAGTTATTGTTTCGTCCCAAAAAAAATGTCGTTTTTGACTTACAAACATTGTGTTTGACCGCTTTGCATTTATCAACTTGTGCAAGTATATTATAAAATGAATAAATCAGCATTAAAGTATATATAATCATAAGTAAGTCATATAAAAATAAATAATACTTATAAAAATTGTTTTAAATAAGAGGGAGAATCAAACATGATGGAGGAAAAACCTAAAGTTACACTCGTTTTTTGATGGAGGGAGTAACTCTTATATTGTTCGCGTGAATTTGATTATATGCACAAAACTTTGTACAAAATATACACACACGCACACAAACACTACACGTGCAAAATTTTTCATATAGGAGTACTACAGTTCGTGCAAATTTTTGCAACTTCATGAACATTAAATGTGTGCAAGCACAAGTAGTAGACTAGGAAAGCCGAAAACATATTAGGAACCGAAAACCAATGAGATTGGCTCGTACTCTTATGCACTGGATAACACAGTTCCTTTTATATTAATGTTTTGCTATTTTCGTCGGTGCAGTAGCCGTACCCCGTACTTTTTTTTGAATTTTCGTATCCCGTATTTAACTGGTATATATACGAGGAGTACTTGTACATTTCGAATGGGGGTCAGTTTTTGTGAATATGTATTATTTCCTAATTGTGGATGTCTCGGCGAGGACACGTGGTGATTCGTATCAGTATGTTCAAAAAAGTTTCTGTCATTTGTGCACAGGAATATTGGATATGGCAGTATCGGATGCTGGTCTAGTATGACGCTTGTAGCCATAGCACCACTAGACCCTTGCTGACTATGGGTAGCCATAGTACGAGTAGGCCGTAGCTGTCCATGGGGAGTGCCATTCATGGTCACTGTGGTCTGCGTAGGTCAGTGCAGATTCACATCGGTACACACCTTTTCGAGTTGCAAAATACAGCAGATGAAATGATGATGTTTGTATGGGGAATGAAATATGCAAACAGTGCAGATGCGCAGGCTGCGCAGTCTGGTGTACTAGTGGGTTGCAGTGTATCGGTTCAAGGCGTGCGATGCGCCTAAAGAACGTAGCATTGCGAATCTTTTCTTATTCGTTTTTTAGTTGCTTGCAATTTGGATCCGTGGTTTGTAGTAGCGCCACATGCGCGAGATCTGTTTTTCTTCATTAATTTTTGTATCATAGTTCTTTTGGGATATTCATACGTATAAAGAGTGTAGGTTTGCTAAGTTCATTCCAACATGTGGACTACAAGTATGTATGACACTCCCGTAATACATCACGAGATGCATAGTAGCATACGGAGTACTTCATATGCAGTACTATCGAGTAGTATCATGTCATCGTCTGCAACCAGTCCACTGTCGGACCTTTTCATTTTTTTGTCTTCAACCTACATGGGGAATGAAATAAGTGCACAGTGAGCGTTGATATATCGATGACCGATCCTCTCGAGTCACGTGTACCACAGGAGGAAAGAGAATCTTTTTTGTCTCGAGTGTTTGTAGTCGTTTTGTCTGAGCCTCGTATCTGTTCATGTTGTGTGTGGTGAGGGCGGCGCAGCAGTCATGCATGTTCTTTTTTATCCTGTTTGTCCAAAAGATTTATGGTAGTGCCACACTGCGCCTATGGACTATGATCAGGTACGTTTCTTTCTATATATGTTTTATGGTAGTGCTTCTATTTTCAGCTGACGGATGACAATTATGGAGACATATAAAGTACACAATTTATTGTTTAGTGATATATAAGTAGTACAATTTACAAACGGAAGATTTTGTACGTGTCTATACGGGCAGATACTTTTAGGATGGGTCTGTTTGAACCGAAGAGAATATCCGGGGGATTTTTTTTATGTGCCACTTACATGGTGTTTGGATATAATACACTCGGGTTTTGGGATTTTGTTGTGAGGGACACTCCGTTGTATCAAGAGGAAGTACTACAAATCAATATTAGTTCGAATCCCCTCTTGAGCACAGTTTTTGCAAGTTTACAACGCTCACCACAGAAATGAAACTAACTGTATGTCTTTTTAACAAATAAGTTGTGTATGTTTTGAAAACTCCTGATAACTATATGTATAGAAAGCTCAATAGAGGATTGTATTGTTCTTTTATGCAGCACTTACAATTTCTATGGACTCAGGGAACAATATTAGTGCGGCGTATTACTTATGAAGTGTCTAGGCTACCTACTATATTATAGGCTTTTTTTAGATGAAAACGACGAATTTACTTGGATACATACATAGTAGAGCTAGTTTGGCCTCCGGCCTCGTGCTACAGTATGCCGTCGAGAGACGTCAAATCATGTGGCGGTCGAAGGCAACTTTTGCAGTAATGTCGCTCGGTCGCTGCACAACATACCTGCAGCACGCCAAGTCTGTATCCCTAAGCAAAAACAGTGTAGGCGCGCTTTTTCACCCGACACGTCTTGTCCATCGTGCCGTGCGTCGAGATTTTTTCTGCATGATCAAATCTCCAACAGATCTGAGGGAAGCACACATTGACTCTTGTAGAGGCATAGTAGTACTAGATATTGACCAATCGGTTCGGCTATATATCTACCCACACCATGAGAGGTCTACTGCATTCCAATACTAGCTTCATTCTTCGCACAAAAAAGCTCAGACTGCTGCGGTGCGATGGATGTATTTCTCCCAACATTCTCATTTGACGATCTTGCTTCGCAGATGGCAACTGAGCAGGTACGCACTCCAGTTGTCAAAGGGATATAGATTTGATTTATTCGATCGGGGCAAATGAGCTGCTTGTTAATCCATTTTTGGGCTGATTCGATTGGGTTGTTTTAGGGGAATGGCAACGGTGGAGCTTTACAATCAATGCCGTCTCCTGACATAGAAGGATCTACCGGTAGACTCAACGACATTGTCAATGGCGCGTCAAGACTTGCTATTGAGGCGGCCGATAGTTTTTTCGTACCGGAGACACCTTTGTCATTCGGGGTGAGTATTACAAATAGAGTCCAAATCATTGTTTATCAAACTTTGTGGGTGATCTATAAATCAGCAAATGATGGTTTATATATGATGTTTTGTATAGATGTATGATGCGAGCATGTTATATAGCCAAATAGGAGATTCTTTTTGTATTGCGCCGAGTATTTTCGAGGAGCCTGTCGCAGACAGATACGCATGCAATATCATTGATACCCCACAAGGTCTCGAATGCCAGAACATGAAGGTAGGTATACGCACGCACACAAGTTTTCATTTACGCATACTTCATGCTTTAACACATATACAACTTACAAATATTGGGACACAATCATGTTGTTCTATTCCGCAAGTTTTGTCAGACAACTTCGCCTTCATTTTTTACATATAGTGGATTTACACGAGCATTTTGTATGAGGGCCAAAGCATAAAATAATGAAACCAAACAAGTTATATGCACAAATGCTTTTGATTAGGATGCATGCTATGAAGATCAGAGTCAAATACAGGTGGACGATATGGTTGAAGGTGCGCCGGCACCAAACAAGCAATGTGAGGCCATCGTAGAGGATACAGTGAAAGTTAACGAAGGCGCCAACCAGATGGATGCTGGCCGGAGCGAAACGACCATGGCGTCCACAAGTTATTCACCAAAGGTGGCACTATTCATCTATAGCGGATATATATTTTTCACAACAAATATTAACATTTTTTTCTCCACTGTATATAGTCTGCTAAAGTTGGCCACGGAGAGCACGACGAGTCGAGTTGTTCAGGTGCAGCGGATGTGGCATGAATAGGAGATTGCACGGCGATAACATCGGACGACATTTTGGTTAGTGCGCGGGGAACCACGAGCTTAATATATTATATTTGTTTTGTTTTCTGCGTGGTAGTAGGGTTAATAACTACTCGTGCGATATTATTCCTCTAATAGGCATCGGGGAATGTTGAACAACTGGTGGATCAACTTAATTGGTGCACCAGCAGAATACCAATCCTCACCAAAAGGATAATGGAGTTATCACGTTCCAAGAACTCGCCCCCGCGCAAAAGTAATGGAAATATTACTGTACAAACACATCCATGTACGCTATAAGATGGGTACACGTCAGCAGCACACATATCATTAATAAGGTTAATGTGTTACATGTCAGCAAATTGCAGGCAAACGGAAGTTTAGAGATGACTGTATCGGTGATACAAACATTGTGGACTCTTCGAACATATCCATCGGAAAGGAGTAAGCCAAAGATAACTAATACTGCATTTACAACATAAGTGTTTGTTAGTTATGAAATGTTACGAGGAGAGTTATGCAATAGGAAGAGTCCCACATGCTATATCGTAGTAGTAGTTAACAGCGAACCGATTCTGGAATGTTCATTTATTTTTTTATCTCCATACAGGTCGACCGCATATGTTGCGGTAGAGAGAAACAGGTAACTACTTCAGCGGATTCGATGTTTTCGTCTAGTTCGACGGAAATACTTAATTTTTTTGGTGAATTTTCCGAGCAGGGAGAAGCGGGTGCTATCATGTCGGGCCACCCCCGTCAACGCCATGATCAATGATAATTGCAGCACACCCAGTTCTTTTTTCACGCTACCCAAACACAGAAAACTTACATCTGCGCTATTTGTTTGGCTCAAACAAAACCAAACAAATGCAGTTGCAATGAACTTGTAAGTACAAACGTTGCATACGTTTTTCACACTACCCATTCATTTTCATTGCCAGTTTGTGCATACGTTTTTATTTTTGTTGGTTTGTGCTATTTTGTCTGTCAAACGTTGCAGAAAGTTGGTGCATTTTGACGGCCCACCAACCATAGAAATATGCGCCAGGGATATACTCAACATGGACACATGTATAGTGAACGACGATTGCAAGTTATGCGTGGCTGTGTTGATGTTTTTTCATGAGTTGGAGCCGTTGATCGCGTTGGGAGACGCTAACCGTTTGCCTAGGCACTATGTGACTCCTGATTGGGTGGTATGTGATAATTTTTTACCGTGTGGGCCCATGACATGGTGTCTCACTCATTTTCATAACATTTCTCTGATTTTTTCGTTGCCACAGGAGGCAGCATTCTCAAGACCAATTGACCTGGATATGGTGCGTCTGTTCGGGTCACCATCAGGTCAACTGTCTATGTCAAGGTGTCAAATGGTATTATGGCGACCACACTGAATCAGACAAGTTTTATTCATTAGAATAAAGTACTGGTACACGTTCTTATATATTTTTTAGGTTGTATGCCCTGTGAAGATGGCCGCTGGGTGGGCTTGTTATGCAATAAATTTCAGAAAAAAAACTCTCACAGTATTCGACCCCAATCCGACAAACATGACGCAGACTGTGCTGACGGAGGTCCACAGGAATTTAGGATGGAGGATTGTTGCTTGTCATGTATTGCCGGCGGGCGAAAAGTTGTTCTGGACAGCTCGTGGGAAATTTACACTGTCTACAATCCAACACCATCACGCACGATGTAAGTACTTGTTTTGCCTGACACGATCAACGTACACCGTTCATCTTTTTTACTCGCATTGTATGTCATTCAGTCAGCGACAGCGTGGAAATTGAATATAATCGTTTAATTTTGTTTTGTCTCAATTAGAAGCGACAGCGGATTTTCGCTCAGATGCACATTATTCTGCGCACGGTCGTACAATAGCGAGCTGCAGTTCTTGAGAATACAGAATGTAAGTTGTCCGTCAAATTTCCACTTTTTGTTCAATGAATGAAGGTTCGGTTGCATCCTTAGCACAATAACGCACATTTGTCTGATGATCGTGCAGGTCATCGACGTCAGGTCACTAATCCGCCTTACATGGGCTTTGATGGTTTTTGGAAGCATGAATAGATCCACTCTACCTTCGGAACTCGCTGAGTATGTGGGAGAGGTCGGTAGTCCCATTCCATGAAGGTGTCAACAATCCGAATTCCATTTAGTGTATCAGAAGCGTCTGGGTCCAACATGTTAGTTCTGTACATCCACCTTTCGTTTCTCATCACAGTGTGTATCCCGTTGTGCCCAAGAGATGCGTACGTATTTTGTTGCGGATGTATAGAGTGTATTGAACTTTACCGCCGTTGTTGGCGTAACAATTCCCAGTTACTTTTTTAATACAACCGGCGCTTGCCCGATCAGGTTATATATTATGGGTGAAAAGTTGTAAAATCCAGTAGCTAGACCAACGGACTGGACTGAGTGATCCCACGAGGCCAGTATGAATGCAGTTGTTTTATGTAGACAAACCGCGATCACAAAGAACACAGCCGGTCGGAGAAGTTTCGTAGAGCATTGATCGAACAAATAAAGTGGGATCAGTCACGAGCAGGGACGAAATATATATACTCCCACGTGTTTTAGCCAACCATAAGTTGTTTATAATAGGAAAAATGGGGCCGACGCAGTGGGTCCACATTAGCATTACAAAGTATTGGTCTGCAGCAAAACAGTGGAAAATAAAACTGGTCGAATTCATCAATCCGAGTACAGCTCCATTTAGTCAGTAGTTGTGAGTACAAGACACGCATTGCATACGACTGTATTACTAGTAATGGCGTTGCACTACATGCAAACGAACCGTGTAAAGTAGTGTTGTGAGTAGCGGCCGTCCGTTAGACGATTTCTTGCCGGTCTGGATGTATGAATGGCGTGGCCGACATGGTTCAGGAATGAGGAGTAATTTCTTATGGGGGATCATGCCTGGATGGATGCACCACGCTGAAACATAGTAGTCTCCATCGTCATCCCCGACCAGATCATCTGTATCCATTGTGATGAGCCTCAATCCTCCACAGGAAGACCCCAAGAGTTGATTCACAGCCGCAAACCCTCTAGCGTGTGTAGGAACTCCACTTATGCCAACGACCACATGCACGGTGAAGTTAACAGTGGTCGTAGTTGACAACCGTGTCCATCTTGAAAACTTTAGATCCAAAGGTAGGACGTGGCCAGTCGTGCGCATGTTTAGCACCCTTTGCAGATCATGAACGTTACTGAAACGAACAATATACTCCCAATTGGAACGACGACGCATGCTGAAAGCATTAGCTGGCACCCGCAGAGATAGGAGTAGATAATCTCTTACCATCATAGCTGTGACTATTGATGCTGATCTTGTAACCTTCGCCACTAGCGCGAGTGCCAGGGAGTCCTCAGCATCATCTATTTCTTGCGTTCGTGTTATCACAACTAGTTCGGCAAAAGGTGTTTGGGCAATCCACGCCTCTTGATTTTTCAGAAAGGAATCACTCGCACCAATGTTAATATGGACTGAAGAAGGGATGAAGCAGGAAGTGTCAGGGTTTAGCTTTGACCGACCGCACACAGGAGAAGAAGGTTGTATTAGCATAGTGTTTCACCGTGTTTGAGGTACTCGCACATACTATTAGTATTTGAAGAGCCTCGTTTGGTTTGGTACCTTGCATTTGCCCCCGTAACTATCCCAGAGGCATACAGTAGGTGCGTCTTGATTTCGTCGAGAGCTTAGGATACGGTGCCTGGTGTCTTGGGTTTTGGTTTTTGTCTTTTTCCTTAAATCGAAATTTCAGTAGCATACCGTTATAATGGAATGCCGTGGGGTTTATGTCGACAGTACATAGTCATAAAGTTTCAAAAATGTTCATTACATTGTAACTGGATCTAGACAGATAAGAGGGGAGCACATATATCTTTTCCAATCGCTGTGTGCCTTCTGGTTAATCATGTGCATAGTGAAGGGCAAACGAATTGTATAGTGTCAAACGATTACTAATCGGGCCAGAAGGATCCAATAGATCATTACATCATATCACAAATCTGACCAGTCTACAAAAGCCTCCAGTAACTAAGACCGACGAGCTTATCGTAAGGGTCTATAAGGCTCATATCATGCATATTACGTATATGAATGGAATCCACGTAGCGTTTATCACCGCACCCTACAAATACAAGTCTTGCATCCTTGGATTTCTTGTCGGCGAACTTCAATTTATCATGTTGCTTTTCAATGTATTCAGGACGACATCTCCCCCGCCAAGTAACACATTCGAGTATCTCGAGCACCTTAGCATTGGTAATGAAGTACTTCGCAAATGCGACATCTCTTTTCATTCCTTGGTAATTTATTAGGACCAACCGTGTCAAGTGTGCATCAAGACACTCGAGCTGGTCGTCCCTTCTAGGGAACTTCAATCTCTTTGATCTTTCAGCTAATGAAATCTGCACATGCGACACATCAAACGGTGAACATGACGAGAAGTTAAAAAACAAATGTGATCCACATATATGCAATATCGTCAATGCAATACTTTTGTGATCAGGCTGTAACCATGCAGTACAATGTTTGCAAGCAGGGGAAACATCTCAGTAGCCACATAGCATATTTGATATCCGGGGGAGAAAATTCTACAACCAAGCACTTTACGCTTCGTAGCACCATTGTCGGATCTGGAAGCACTGTCATCTGGACCATACGACAATAATCGTAAACATATGATGAATACAGTAGGTGAGGAATGTAAAGTTTGTTTGAACACACAGTTTAAGGTTATGAATATGGGTTACAGCATGCAAAACCTTTGATGAGCATCCGGAGAGTGGTAGGCGCCCTAGTTCAAATGTTGTAATGTTGCATGTAATCTCACCGAGGAAAGTAAGATGGGGGCCCCTTGTTATCCGAATTCTCATTGAACGCTCGGTTGAGCGGACGAACAATCTCTAGAGTAGGGGAGCATCCTCAATAATCACTTCATCCAGCAATTTGGGACTCCGGCCAAAGCTTGCATCGGAGACCCCCAAGCTTATGAGAGATTCTGATCTAATGCGAAGCCGACGGAATCCCTCATTCTGGCTTAGTACAAGACTCACTATCACAGGGCACTTAGACAATAGAGTATGCAGCGATGTCTCTGTGATTTCCATTGACAAAATCGTAAGCTGTTTGAGATTGGGAAGGTGTAACATATTTACCGCACCCGTAGTAAATTTGATACGCCCGTCGACGGCGTGTGGCCCATGTCCGCCGACGATTAGTGCACGCAGGCGAGAGGACAACCGGAACGCAGACCAGGGAATTCGGGCCGGACTTGCGAAGCCGTGCCACAAGTCAAGCTCTTCGAGGTTGTTGAACCTGGCCGATCCTAGCCAGCAGTCCAGCTTGGGGTACGCCATATCATACATGCGCCACCCAATAGACAGGCGGCGAACGGGGCCCTCATGCTCGGAGATGACACGGCTGACGATGGCCATGATTTCATCATGCCTCTGGAAGCTAATATCGTCAGGCTTGATGCCAACGCTTGGACAATACTTGCATCCACGCACCATCACTTGTTGGGAGCAGTGAAACGATGGTGCCGAGTACGCCGTCCGACAACTCACTGAGCCGGTCCAAGCATCCAGCACGACGAATCCCGTCGCTGTAGCCACAGGTAGGACGCCGAAGGATCTTGATGGTAGATCCATAACTGGATTCGGCATTTGCCATGATGCTGGAGGAGTGGGGCTGGATGGGTACTGTTACTCGACGAAGAGCGGCACGGCGAAGCAGGGGAAATGGAGTTAGGGTTTTCGGAGGCCGATGGTTGTGTTGTGTTTGTTGGTTGACTGCGCGCCGTTCGATGGATCCAACGGATGTGATCAATTGGGCCAGATGAAGTAGGTATGCCCTATCGCAATACGCAATGGGCCAGGCTAAGCACCACAGCTCCCGGGGTTATTGGATATTTTGGTCCATACATTCTTATATGGAAAACAGGCCCAACTTTATACAATCCGAATACAGACCACGTGGGCGAAACACCATTCTTGGTCGGCGCCACAATAACCATCCACAGCTGATAGTCCTGTCAAATATTATCGTTCACTAACTGCAAATATTATCGTTTGCCCTTCACTATTTGCAGCCATATACACATCACGCCGAAGGAGTGACGTGACCAGCCGTGCGTATGTTAAGAACTCCCAATCGGGACGACGACGCACGCTGAAAGCATTAGCAGGGAGCCGCAGAGATAGGAGTAGATAATAGCTTACCATCATATCCGTGACTAGTGTTGCTGATCTGGTAACCTTTGCCACTAGCGCGAGTGGAAGAGAGTTCTTAGCAGCATCTATTTCGCCAATAGTTCGACAAAAGGTATTTGGGCAATCCACGCTGTTTTATTTTTCAGGACGGAATCACTCGCACCAATGTTATTAGGGACCAAAAAAGGGATGGAGGAAGCTTTGGGGTTTAGCTTTGACGGATCGCACGCAGGAGAAGAAGGCGGTATTGGCATAGTCTTCCGACGTGTTTGAGGTACTTGCACATATATTAGTTTTTGAAGAGCCTTGTTTGGTTTGGTTCATTCTATATACAGTCGTAACTATTCAATATGCATACAGTAGGTCCGTCTTGATTTCGGCGACAGCATAGGATGCGCTGCTCGGTGTCTTGGTTTCTTGTTTTTGTCTTTTTCTTTAAGTCGAAATGTCAGTAGCACACCGATCTAATGGAATGCCGTGGGGTTTATCTCGCCGGTACGTAGTCATAAAATTTTGTATTTGTTCGTTAGTTTGTAACTAGATGTAGTCAGCTAAGAGGAGAGCGCATATATCATTTTGCAATCGTTGTGTGCCTTTTATGGTTAATCGTGTGCATAGTGAAGGCAAACGAATTGTATAGTGTCAAACGATTAGTGATCGGGCCGGATAAACGTACCGCTTTAATATTGTGAGTACATACAAACATTGACAGGAATTAGTCATGGAACTGGTCGAGGTCCCATAGAAGGCTACTATTATCATGTGGGTCAATATAGATATACAAACCGACTACTATAAATATTACTACTTGCACCGAATGTATTTTGTCCAAAGCCATGACCTCGAAAGCTAGTAGCCGAAGGTATTTTTTACACCCGACAAGTGTTCGATAGCAAACCGGGTAGAGTGTCCAATAGAATGCATATTCTCAAAATGCACTTAGCTATGAAATGTCTACGCGGGGACAAACTAAGCAGACGCCAAAATCCATATATTCCTACCAAAGAATGTAGCTTATTACCGGTCGGGTACCGCTTGATGTTCTTAGTGATACTAACGGCCGTAGCCATTGCGTCAACTCGTAGCGTGTTCGCCGGTCATCGTGGTGTCTTTTGCAACCCCTTCCTATAACCTCTTCAGGTTCACCTTCGGGTAATGTGACTCGAATGATTGCTAGCACGTATGCAGCAACAAAGTTGGCAGGCTTCATTCACAAAACGTTTGAAACTTGTCCAGAGTTTTGGCACCGCTCAAGAATCACATCTGCACGTAGTGAACCATCACTAGGTCATTCCAAGCTGCCCATGATGACATTTAGGACTGGCTGGATACCACCTTCTATCTCCAGGCAACGATTGTAAATGATAGTTCTCTCGGTCTCCAGGACTTCGAACTGGGCCATGTTTTTTCCTACGAGTGTCTGCATACAAATAGCATTTTAGGGATATCACACAATGGTTCGCTCTATATGCATGATGGAGTAGTCTGAAACATACCTTCGGCATCAGATTGCATTTGTGCAAGTTTTGACTCAAGATTATTCAGGCGCATCTCCAATCATTTTTTCTCATCTGCCAGCGCCCTTGTCATTTGTAGCAGATGTTTTTCTCTTGTTTCAAAACCTACGACACAATTTGTTAGTCTGAATTTTACTTGCAAACATATGCACAAATCATGGTGTATACCTTTCTTATCTTGTTGTAGTTTGGTCACATCTATTTGGAGTGTGTCGTTTGCCGTTCGCAGCCGATATGACCTTGCCTTGCAATTCCAACACTTGAGTTTGAAGATGAGCGTTTTCGCATGCAATTCTTTGTTACTGGGTCACCGTGAGGCTCGAACTTCTCAAGGCATATGCGACGATACTCGAGATGTTGCCTCGATGCCCTTCGGTGCGCTTAGCGCAGTGGTAAGAGATGGACAACATTATGTGTAATTCAAGTTTATAAATGGTGTGTATACCTTGACTTGATCCCAAAGAATGGATAGTGTTCGATCAGTATTAGCGGACCCGTCGAAACCCTCCAGGTAGTACACACATTTGCCATCCTCTTGTGTCGCCGGTACTGATATCGTTCCCAAGCAAGACTATGTGCTTGGTTTTGATGGCATTGGGATTTCTTCAAAGTTGTCATCGACATTGTCAGTGTCACGACGTTGGATGTCTGGTATTGTTTGCCTGGAACTCCCCTTGCTACCCCCACCAATATTAAGCGAACTTGAAATCCTGGATAAGACCACATGTAGAGGTATGGTGGTTGCCACATTTCCAGCTTCAGGTACCTGAGGTCGGGTAGCATCGGTATCGGTGTATGTGACATGGTCACCCATTTGGTTACCAGCACCATCGTCGCCATCATCACCGTCAGCATTAGTAGGCAATGGCTGTGCAGTCCCAGTCGTCTATCGGGGACTGGCTGACGGGTCTTCCATACACGCATTACTGGAAAAAAAATTACAACATGTGTCATTTAGGATCAAAATGATACATATTTGTATTGCATGGTACATATTTGTATTCCAGACATATTTTGTCAAAATTGATTGTCACCAAAGGCAGTGACAGAATTTTACGGACAGAGGGTCTACATACCTATCAAAGCGATTCCACATAATTCCGAAATTCACAACACATGCAGACATGGTACTTGAGCCAGATGCACCAACGTTTGCAGTTTGAACTGATTCATCTGTCGTAGTTCTACCAACCATCTCAGTTTGGACCGCGATGGAACCAGTATCCGGCTGCGTTGCAGTTGTTGCACATGAAGCATGCTGATTTGCAAACATGGGCGTTTCAGCTGTGATTCTTGATTCAGTCCCTGCATCGTTACATGGAGCATACTGGCATGTGCGTGGGGTAGGTGGTGTTGTAGGGATAGTTATCTGGTCATCTTCTTCCCTAGCGTATAAGGCACTAAGTTGTGTCATTGAAGGTTGTGTGGTGGTGGAAATTGTGACCACTTGTTCCAGATCATCATCCATGCCCCCGTCAGAGCATGTCTTAGTGATATACCGGCGACGTTTAGCTGTAGGTTGCTGCTCACTAATTTTGATTCCTTCACCAGGCTGGGTAATCCCACTGAACTTGTCATCCAGCTCGACAACTGGTCGCTTGCCAAGAAAGCCATTTCCATCTCCTGCACCTGATATCATGCCTCCCTGTCTAGCCATGGCCCTGACCTGTTGTTTTGTCATTGCAGGTCGAGAACCTGCTTCTTTTGGCCATGTATCTGACGGCACATCAGATATGTAGATTTCACAACGCTCTATTTCGTTCATCTGCACAGATACAACAGATAGACACAATTCATACACGCCAGAATTGTGTCGATATAACAAATAGTTATTACAAACCAGTAATAACCGAGAACTGTATGGAGCCAACATACCTTTGGAGGTGGTTTATCTGCTGTTGTTTCAGCCCCTTAGGGTCGTACCCCCTAAGGGACCGAAACAGGAAACGCTCAAAACACAGAACTACAAAACAACACGAACAACACGAACCTTATATTCCTCGTTCTCCGGCTAAAACGCACGGAGTCCAGAAGTCCCCTTACAATGTCCCTTGAAGGGCATATTTATAGGAAGTCGTATTGCGTTTTGTACAAGAATGCCCCTAGCAACCCTAATTTCAACGTACAGGAGCAACCGACACGGGGCAGACAATTAAATGGCCCTAGGGCCCACCTTTGCCGGCCGATCGCCGACCAGCACACATCCGGGCTCTTCTTCCTGCCGGGCCACCGAATGCGTCCAGGCTCTCACCGAATGCGCGCCTGCCCGCGCTATCGGGGTTTCCGTCCTGGCGCCCGACGGCGATGCCGAATGCGCGCCTGCCCGTGCTATCAGGGTTTTCGTCCTGGCGCCCTGTGTCGATGCCAAAAGCGCCCCTGCCCGTGCTATCGGCGGTTCCATCCTGGCGCCCTGTGTCGACGTCGAAAGCGCACCTGCCCGTGCTATCGGCGGTTCCATCCTGGCGCCCTGTGTCGACGCCGAAAGCGCACCTGCCCGCGCTATCAGCGGTTCCATCCTGGCGCCCGACGTCGATACCGAATGCGCACCCACCGGCACTATATGGAATTCTAACTTGGCGCCTGGTGCTTACACCGAAAGCGTGCCTACCCGTGCTTTCGGCCGTGCCTGCATGCATCAAACACAAGAGGCGCACATAATCAGAGGGGACGGGGTGGCCAATTCCACTCCTGCCCCCAACAGTAGCCCTCCGGCCTTGTCCGGAAGAGCGTTCCCTTCCGGGCAAGGCCGACAATATCTCGCTGCGCCAAACGCGCATCGAATGTGTCAGCGCCGAATGTGCCAGCGCCGTCCCCAGGATGAGGAGACCTTTTTTTTACCTCGATCCGCGTGAAACGACGCGTCGGCTCCCCCCACGGTCGCCCCTGCCTATAAAAGGCAAAGACGAGGGAGGGGGCGGGCACTTAGCCCCTGCACGCTGCCCCTGACGCATTCGCAGATTGCTTCCAGTCTCCGCATCCGGGATTCTCCTTCTCGTTCGGTAAGGTGTAACTTTGCACTTTCGTTTCTATTGCGCTAGTTTAGGTTTTCGGGTTAGGGTGAGGGCGGTTTAGGGACGGTAAGGATGTCGCTTTCGGCCCTATTGAATGCAATTTCATTTTTCTTCTTTAGCTCAGAAGCCTGGGCCCCCTCTTGGAGCGAATGCTTATGTCCGAAAGCTCGTCGTCTGGGGATTCGGCCGGATCAGCCAACGACTCTACATCCGGGCTTTCCACTTTCTGCGCTGAATTGGCTGCCCAGCTTGCCCAATCCGGATCAGAAAACATGTCACAAAATTCTGGGGCCAGCTTTGGAGAGCCTGAAATAGTTGAACCTATTCGCGCTATAGCGCCCGCGACAACGACACCCGTCATTGAGTTGTCTGCTGAAGAAACCGGCAGCGGCCAGGGAAGCACGGGAATGGCATACGACGAAAATGCCAAATCTGCAGAGTACGATGGGGCAGAGGGGAGCGCGGCGGCCTATGCACCGGAAGGGGGTAAAGGCGCCAAATCTGGCCTGACCCGAAGAAGCCGCCAGGTCAGAATCGAAGGACATACCGGCATTATTTGCCGATCTAAAGTTGACGAAGACCGGCTCGACTACTACCAACGCAGCGGTCTTCTCAGCGCGTTCGAACGCGAAAATAGCCGAGCTCCGGGGGATGAAGTTACCCTGAATCCGAAGCCATATGAAGCGGTCGTGTTTCGCGGCTTTTTCATAGCCGGATTGCGGTTCCCCTTGGTTCCATTTTTCGGAGCCATTCTGCAAAAGTACCACCTGCAGATCCATCACCTCACCCCGAATGCCATCGCACGGCTCAGCATATACGCCATGGCCATGAAGATGATGGGCCATGAGCCTAGCGTTGCTCATTTCATGAAGCTCCATAGCACCCACTTCCACTTGAAAGTTGGGAAAGTTGATGGACGGCCCAATATTCGCACCGAATATGGCTCCTACAACTTCGTGCCCGCTCCGGGGCAAGAACGGAACTGTTTGGTGCCCACTTTCAAAGAAAAATGGGAGGATTGGAATAAATTCTGGTTCTATATTTGGGTTGCCACAGACGAAGAAGTGGAAGCCGCCCAGAGAGTAAGGCGTCGCCGGGCAAACCCCTTGGTGTCTTTGATGACCGTGATGATTGGAGAGAAACATCCGGCTCACGACGCTTTCGGTCCGGCTGATCATGCTGCCGCGAAAGCATATTCTCTAACCGCCAGCCAGCAGACCAGCCGTGACTTGGCTGAAGAAATGATTACTATTGACGAATGGCCCCTATGCGAGAATGTGACATTCGAACCCATAAGGACATCGATGGCTATCGTGGTCCCGACTTCCTTCTCGAGCGCCCAGTTACTTTAACTCGATCTTTGAATACTTGGTTGCGCTGGAGAAAAAGGCCACTCGATTGTGCGGGCCGTATGGTGAAAGGGAGAACAAGAAGAAACTGCTCCGACTTGGCAACTCTCCCAGAAAGAATCGCGCTCTGGACTGCATGGGCATAGCCTATTCGGAAAGACCCCCACCAGTTCCAAAAGCGTCAAAGGCCCAGAGCAGCGATGATTTCGATGAGCCGGATGATGGCGCACCGAGCGGACCGGTATCGGGGCACCCAAGCCGGCCCCAGTTCGGTGTTCTGCTCCTTCTGCGCCGATTCGGGCCGCCAGCACGGTTGCCGCCGAGAAGAGAAAGCGCGCGAAGCAAAGCCGAGAGCGTCCGGAGCCGGAGCCCCACGATGTTCAGGTATGCCGCGAAATGGCTGGGCGATTGTGGACCAAACCTCTGAAGCGCAGCGCTAAGTTCTCATTGGACTTCTTGGGGGTCCCGGGACCCTTGCATGCCGAAATGGTAGAGCGGGATTGTTGACGGCATTTAGACCCTGTTTTCATCTCATGAAAGCCGTCAACATTGGTCACATTCAAGAGCTACACCCAGCAAACAAGTAGTGATATAGGTGCAATTCACTTGGTTCCACATGTACATGTCATTATTTGGGTGCAGGCACAAACAGGTACTAATCAAGCCTGAACAAGCGTGGATAGAGCAAATTTGAGCAAGCTCTAAATGAGCAAGCAGGACAAGTGACAAGTCGGGGATCGCACCGGGGAGAGGCCGCCACGTGGGCCGAGGCCCAAGGCCAGTCGGCCGACTCCGCCCTTGGTGGCGAGGACACCTTGGCACTTCACCACCGCCACCTGGACCTTCTAGAAGGCCGTGGGACCCACCGTCACCAACCATAGGTCGGCCGACCGGGGGTTGGGCCCCACTTGAGGTCGGTTTGCTTCCACCGCCTTCTGCATGACCGCCGCGTGTCCTATACCGAGCATCGTCCATTCAAGTCGGTGGGAAGGTCGGTTTGATCCAAGGGTGTAGAAGAGATGTCACGCGGATCGGCGACGTGGCGGCGGAGTAACCCCTACTCCATCTCCCCTATAAATACCCCCCTCTAGCTTAGTCCAAAATGCACCATGTATCATAGGAAGAGCTTCTATTAAGCTATAGTGTGAGAATAGAGGGAAGAGAGTGAGGAGCGGAGGAGTCTCGGCCTGTCGGGAGTCTTCTTCCAGGAGTGCCTCAGCAGATGCTTGTCTTCTAGTAAGTTTACTATCTAGTTGCTTTCATCTGAGTACTTTCAGTATTTACTTTCCGTCTTAGTTTATTTTAAGAGTACACCCTTTCGCCGGCACATTGCTCTCTCCCCGAGCGGGCGTATGTCGCTCTTGAGTGAAGTACTTTAAACCCCCGGCCGTGTTTAGAGTAGTAGAGATAGTGTAGGCGTGGTGTCTAGACTAGATCTGCCGGTGTGAACGTACCGGGCCGCACCTGTGAACGCCCACAAGTGTAGTGTGACAGCCTTCCGTTGGGACCTTGGAGTTCTCCCCGAGCGTGTTGTTAGGTTAGATTGTAGGCCTACTTTGGGGGTCGCTTCGGGTGCGTTATTTTAGCATCTGTCTCGTCCTTCGGCCGCTGTGCCAGAAAGATAGAGTTAGTGCTCACGTACCCTTAGGATAAGCTAAGTTAGAACCGAATACTAGAATTACCTCTCGAACCCATCCTAAGCCCTTTGATCATTGCTGACGGCATCCCTTGGCCTAGTTAGTCCACTTCTCCCCGTGGAAAATACGATACCCGAAATACTCCCTGTGAAGTGCTACATTGACTACCCGTCCGCTTGCGGTAATCCCGTTTGCCACATCTGGTGTCAACAAGCATTTCTGGCGCCATTGCCGGGGTAGCTGGTTTGTTAGAGCCATAGTCGTCAAATTATCCTTGTTAGATTAGAATCCTATTTACCTATCCAATGGATCAAACAACCCTTTTTGATTATGCGGCTCCAACGGGCGCCGAGTTGGAGCCGCCTAGTTCTTCTCGAGCTATTTTAGCCGCCGCTATGAACTTCGCCCGAGTCTTATAGCGATGGTTCGTGGAGAATCGCTTTTCGAGAAGGAGATGAAAACCCATACACCCACTTACGTGATTTCGAGCAACTTTGCTCGTGCATTCACATTCAGGGGATGAGACGAGTTACCCTTAAGTGGAAGCTTTTTCCGTTCTCTTTAACGGGAAAAGCTAGACGCTGGTACGCTCGTTACGTAGGTAGTGTAGACGGAGAATGGGAGAAGTTACAAGCCAAATTTTGCCTGACCTATTTCCCCACCTCCCGTGTAGCCCGTCTCCGCAGAGATATCCTAAACTTCCAACAAGAAGAGAAGGAGTCTCTAGGTGCGGCATGGACGCGAATCATGGACTTAACGTCCTCCGGTCCAGACTTATCCATACCCGAGCCAACGTTAATGCAACACTTTTATCTCGGCCTTAGGCAAAGTTCCGCACAATTCCTAGATCTAGCCTCGAAGGGAGCATTCCTTCACTTACCCATTAGTGAAGGTAAGGTAGTCCTAGCAACCATACTAGACAATACCCCTACACCGATGATCATAGTGAAGCCCCCGAGGAAGACCAAACCCCTAGGGACGAAACCTCGGCCCAATATCACAACCCAAGCCGACGAGCACGAACCACAAACACCTCCAAGGGAAGAAGTAATTCACCCCTTGGAATATCCCTTGAACATCGAGACAAACCTTTTTGCCGATTTTGGCAATGTCCCGAACCAACTCGTGCACAAGAAACCCGATAGAGGCCCAAATAAACACATCTCATCACGCTTAGAGGCACATTACCTTAAGGCAACTGCCCAAGAGCTAATGTTTGTCATGAGCAGCGAATGGCTGAGGGAAATAGAGATGTCATCTGATGTCATCAGACTTCTCTCCTGTTTCACAACCATTCCCTGTGTCATAGGTAGGATCTCTATCAAATCTCTTTACGACCCAGCCGTAGGAGCAAATGTAATGTCTAAAACTTTAGCAGCAACACTCCTCGGTGAGGAACCGTTAACTTCCACTGACAAATTTCTCAAACTACCGTCTGGGAAATTAGTCAAGAGTTGCGGTCTTGCACGAAACGCACTAGTCACCATTGACAAAGTAAATGTCCTCCTAAATTTCTACATCTTTGATGTAGAGGACATTGACTTGTTAATTGGATATCCGCTCCTCAGATTTCTGAGTGACTTTCAGAGCGGGTACGTTAGGGGTCAACTATTGAAAACATGAACCTTTCAGTTCCCTTTGTTGGTTCAATTAATACCAAATCAGAACAACACCCTGAAATTGACCCAATAGAGGAGGTAATGGTGGCAGCCCATATAGAGGCATCAATGCCTGATATACAAGAAGAGGCTGAGGATTACATCGAAGAGCCAGAAACAAACCCCGACCTAGACGAACCCTTAGAGCTAAATGAATCCGATCCCCAACCTAAACCCTCCATAGAACTTAAGCCACTTCCTTCTAGGCTTAGGTATGCCTTCCTTAACGGTGATAAAGACAAACCCGTTGTCGACGAAATATTAGCGATAGTCCGACCAGGGGTATGCCCTGACTGGTAATGGATTGGCGGAAGGCGCACCGAGATTGCGAGCAAGACGTAAACGAGGAGCAATCACACAAGGTTTACCCCCGGTTCGGGCCGCTATGAAGCGTAATACCCTACGTCCCCGCTCTGCTTTCAATTATGATGTGGATGTATGAGTCTCGTGCGTTATGCCGTTTCCGTCCTCGTCGGGGGTCCTTGCTCTCCTTATATATCGTGGGAGCAAGGTTACAAGTCGAACTAGCCTATCTCGGTACTAAGTTTACATACTTTACAAGTCTAAACTTTCCTATCTCAGCTAGGTCTTGTTCTCCTTATCGATCTTCGATTTTCTTGCCCGTTTTAGGCTGTCCGACCAGCCTGAGCCGATCAGTCTTGAAGCCTGATGGGCCGGCCTGGTGGTAACGTGTCGGCCCAAACTAGGCCGTGAGGGCATATGGAGTTTATACCTCCACAGCTAGTCCCCGAGCATCATGGATCTTGAGGGAAAAAACACCGTCTTGCGTGATTAAGTAAGAAAGGGTGGTCGAACACACGTTCAACATGTGGTCCGAGCAGGGTTTGAGGACCGTCAAGTGGTTCCGACCACACTTTGCTTGCACTTGGTTGACGTTTTTGGTTTTGACCGAAAGATTTATGATGCTCCTGAAAAGAAAAAAATTTGAAAGGGTCCCAAATCTGGAGACGTGGGCCCTCGTTAGTATGTGTTGCCTGCCATCACATGGTATCTGTCGTGATTGGTCGTCGCCTTAGCTTAGTTCTGAAACTAAACTCTTTGTAAAGAGAAAGATTCAGGCCGAGTCATGCAAATGACGTGGGCCCACATAGTCCCCGAGGTTGCTGTAAGATAGTATATGTTGCAGCAAGCTCTAAAAAGAAGGGTCTGGCCCATGTCACCTTTCAGGTGACGTGGGCCCACGTAGTCCCTGAGCCTGAGATGAGGTGGAACACGTTATGTCAGGGTCTAAACTGATCATCATAGCGTGCTTTATGTGTTTCCGACCACTCTTTGAGTGAGACCGAGCAGGCCAAATTTCATTTGGGCTGGTCGGTTCGAACCATGCCATGATTTTGTCATGATTAAGTTAAGATAGCTTTGCTCATTAACTCAGTCCCCAGCGTGGCTGTGAGACCATGGTTTTGAATCTAAACCCAGTAAATAGCTTTGCTATTTGTGTGCCAGAATAACCGGTATCATTGGCGAAAAATCCCGGCAGTTTGTCGGACTATGTGGGTTGAATTGTTAATGCTATACGTAACCCGTTCGTGCGGTTGGAACATTTCTTTCTTTGAACCCGATCTTTTTAGCGAAGCTGTTTTTAAGACTATAGCTAAAAGACAGACTTAAATGGCCATCAGTAGCTTTGCTTACTGGGCCAGCTTTCAGGTTGTCTGGTAAGCTGTGCGTCTATAAAAAAAATGAATTTGAACGGAGAGAAAGAAACTAACCAAAAAGCCTTTTTGGCTTGGAGTGGCCTGGTTCTGCCCATTTAGGAGTAAAAACCCTAGTGTGGTTAAAACTGCGGTGCCGCCGTCATTTGGACCGCTTGCTTTCATTTTGCCCGCCGTTCTTGCAATCGCTTTCTTACGCTCCCGTGCGCCGTGTCTAGGGTTAGCTCGAGCAACCGCATCCTTCTCGTCCGAGAATCATGGCGAAGAAGCGTCAATCTGCAACAGAGAAGAGGAAGGAGAAGGAACAGAAGGAGTATGAGAAACAGATGAAGCTTCTTTGGTCGCCGACACAGTAGACGGCGGCGTCGCTGAATTCTTTGGCGGATGGGGGCATGATTCCGCCAGCATCTTTTGAAGTGTGGCGTGTGCCACCGCGAGGTGAGGCGTTCCCCCGCCCTTATGATGGTGAAATAGTTGTTTTTGAAGATTATTTCATCAGGGGCTTGGGTATTCCGCTTCATACTTTCCTAGTGGAACTCTTCATTCTTTGGAAAATATCTGTCTGCAATCTGCAACCAAACTCAATTATGACGATTGCTCTCTTCGTGGCGTATTGTGAGTTGTATCTTGCAATTCCGCCGAACTTTAATGTCTTCCATCATTTTTATGAGTTGAAAAAGAGGGGAAATTTGGGAGGTAGCCCTGTAGCCAGAGCGTGCTACATTTCTCTTCGCGATGGTATGCGTTCGCGCTGGCTGTCTTTTACTCATACTGACAATGTGAAGGATTGGTTCAAGAAATGGTTCTATGTGAATGATAACGAACAGGGACGGCCTGTTCCTTGTGATATTACTCAAATTCCTGAACCCAATCACTTTTGGTCGGATAAGCCAAATGCTACTGAGATGATTGAAGTGAATGAAATTCTGTCAATGATGAATTTGAAGGGCCTGAATGGTTATACGGTGGCAGCCATTTTTATTTCTCGACGTATTCAACCTCTGAAAGAGAGATTCAACTTTCTTTGGGAGTATCGTGGACAGGACGACCCTTCCCGTGAGACTTCAGAGCAAATTTCTGCTGATGATATCACTTTGAGGCTCATGAAGATGTTCAAACGAGGGGATGATACTCATATCCCTAAACCTGTAAGAAGGCCATTTGATTGGAGACAACCACCTCCCTCGGTATGTTTCTTTATCTTTTATCCTCTTATTTCCGTGCTTTCCTGGTTTGTTTGTTTTGACGCTAAATTTGGTTGTATGTATAGGGTCGTCATATTTATGTTTCTCACGTTCCTCTTGATGATCTTCCTGCTGGAGAAGCTTTGCAATACCAGCGCACCGGATTTGACCGGGGAATTGATAGGATGGAAGCGGATGATGATGCCGCAGAGCCTGTTGATGATCAATCTAAAGCTGTCGGGAAGCGGAAGGTTGTGTACGAGAAGAAAAAGAAACATTCTGGTGTTCTGACAGGTGGCTCTTTATCTCTTCAGCCCTGTGCTTCTGGCGGTCAGAAGCGTCGTTATCGTCAGGTTGTGGAGTCGTTAGATTCTGGATCTGACTCTGATGATAAGTTGTCGCTTGCTGAAATTGCTCGGCGTAAGCGTTTGCGCACTGAGTGTAGTGGAGGTCGGAGTTATACTCCTCCTCATGTTTTTCCTCAGCTGGCGGTTGATTCTGGGAATCAACCTGTTTTGCTGAAATTGGCCATGACGTGTTCGTCTCCTCCTGCCGCTCGTACAGCCACTTCGTATAAGAGGATCCAATGCTCTGGGTCGACCTTGCCATCGTAGGTTTTGATGTCTGGTATCCTGAAACTTTTGGGCCAGACTACCTCTCGTAGGGTAGCCGAATAAGGCTTTGGTCCTGAAGCATTCATGCGAGCTCGGTATCGGTTGTTGATGACTGCTCGGAGGTCATTGTTGTCATATTTTTCATCACGATGGTGATTGAAGGGTTGACCATAATCTCTGTTGTCTCTGTGGTTGATCTGTCTTCTATCATTATGTCTCTGGTGAAATCTGTTGGGAGGAAAATTTCCACAACTCTCTCCATCGTCTTCGTAGTTGTTGTTGTTAGCACCTCCCTCTCTAGAGTCTCGGGATTTGATTGCCGAAGAAACTACGTGGTCGGTAGCTTCTTTGAGATGCAGCTGGGCGCGCTTGTTCTCTCAAATGATTCACTTGAGCTTTAGCGGCCACTAAAAAATCAATCGCTTCCTCAATTTGGGGAGTTTGAGGAATGTTGGCCGTCTTGAGGCGGTCAATAGCAACCGCGCATTAGCACTTGGGGTTGTGTGAACTTGTCTTTCATTTACAAGGTCGAAATCATCGGCATGATTTCGCCAAAACCCCGTCTTCCGACCATACAATCTTGGTCGGCAAGCCTGGATTGCGGCTTCGTTTTGCCTCCGTTATTCCCGGCTGCGTTTTGACCCTCTCGCCGTTGCCTTTGTTCGTCGGTTTCTCCATTGAGGGTGATCTCGTTGTCACTAACATGACACACTGCGTTCCCTAGGCTGGGAGGGAAAGATGGGAATTGCTGTAACTCTTGAGTGGATTTGGCCGGTCATGGATTTCTGACCGAATTTCCTCATGTTCCACTTTTCAGAACATGGTGAGTTGTAGACTTGGAGTAGTGTCGATACGCTTGGTGCTGTTGTTTGCAGATTGTACCTCTTCTTCATTGTCAGAGTAGACCATCGTATGGGCAGATCCCGAGAGTTCTAAGATATTGTAGTAATCATTGAGTCTGGGTGTGTCTGGAGTAACGTCACGTGTTTTCTCTGGAGATTGGTCATCCGTGACTTCTTCGATGCGCACATGGTTGACGATATGCCCTACTGGTGCGTCGAAAGCGTAGCCGATCATATCTGGATGCAGATCAGGGATCCGGTTGTAGCTTTTGAGGTAATCTGCTAAAAGTTGGTGGCTGGATAGGTCGGCGGTGTTTGGCAACCCGTATGGGAACGGTGATGCAACCCTTGGATCTAGGATTTTGCGATCCGATGATTTTTGTTGGGCGTCTTGTTGGTGTATGGTCTGTTGAAGGATAGTAGGTGATTCTTGCTTTGATTCAATCTGGATAGATCCAACCGAGCAAAAACTCCATGAGCCTATCTGTTGATCATGAACGCCGAACAGATCGGCCCAATTTTCGTCAGTGGTTGATTGGTGCCTAGAAGAAAAGGCCGGAGTTCGATAACTCGAGCTTTGATGACGATGCCTCGTACCGAGGAGGCAAAGGACTTGTACCTTCATTGCTTTGTGGAACTAGGGTCGAGGGCGGACTCTCGATGTATGAGGTGTCTGGAGCGGTTGTCCAGGTCATTGTCCCAATGGTGAAGGTGAGGCCAGCTTCGAAAGTCATGGAAGCCGGGAAGGAAACCATCTTGATCGACGTGAAATCTTGATGCGCACCCCCTACCTCGGGCGCGCCACTGTCGACGAAATATCGGCGATAGTCCGACCCGGTATGCCACGACCGGTAATGGATTGGCGGAAGGCGCACCGAGATTGCGAGCAAGACGTAAACGGGAGCAATCACACAAGGTTTACCCGGAGTTCGGGCCGCTATGAAGCGTAATACCCTACATCCTGCTCTCTGTTTCAATTATGATGTGGATGTATGAGTCTGTGCGTTATGCCAGATTCCGTCCTCTGGCCTGGGGGTCCTTGCTCTCCTTATATATCGTGGGGAGCAAGGTTACAAGTCGGAACTAGCCCATCTGGTACTAAGTTTACATACTTTACAAGTCTAAACTTTCCTATCTCAGCTAGGTCTTGTTCTCCTTGTCGATCTTCGATTTTCTTGCCCGTTTTAGGCTGTCCGACCAGCCTGAGCCAATCGGTCTTGAAGCCTGATGGGCCGGCCTGGTGGTAACGTGTCGGCCCAAACTAGGCCGTGAGGGCATATGGAGTTTATACCTCCACACCCGTCATTATTAGTGATCAGCTCTCTGAAGAAGAGACCACTAGACTTATTGCCGTTCTAGAGAAGTATAGTTCTGTCTTAGGATACTCCCTCCAAGACCTTAAGGGGATTAGCCCCGCTCTTTGTACACATCGCATCCCAATAGAACCCGAAGCTATACCCTCGAGAGAGCCTCAAAGGAGGCTAAATAATGCGATGAGAGAAGTAGTAAAGAAGGAGGTCTTGAAGCTCTTACACGCGGGCATAATCTATCCTGTTCCAAACAGTGAGTGGGTCAGCCCCGTACAAGTAGTACGTAAGAAAGGAGGAATGACGGTCGTTAAAAATGACAATAATGAACTAATCCCACAACGAACCGTCACGGGATGGAGGATGTGCATAGATTACCAAAAACTCAACAAGGCTACAAAGAAAGATCACTTTCCATTACCATTCATCGATGAGATGCTGGAACGGTTGGCAAAACACTCTTTCTTTTGTTTCCTTGACGGGTATTCAGGTTATCATCAAATCCCAATCCATCCCAGCGATCAAAGTAAGACGAAATTTACATGCCCTTACGGGACATATGCATATAGGCGTATGTCTTTTGGCCTATGCAATGCTCCCGCTTCCTTCCAAAGGTGCATGATGTCCATTTTCTCAGACATGATTGAAGAAATCAAGGAAGTCTTCATGGACGACTTCTCCGTCGATGGCAAGACCTTTGACGGATGTCTTGAGAATCTGGAGCGCATCTTACAAAGATGCGAAGAAAAACACTTGATCCTAAACTGGGAAAAATGTCATTTTATGGTTAGGGAAGGGATAGTGTTAGGACATAGAGTGTCCGAACGTGGAATAGAGGTAGATAGAGCTAAGATAGAGGTCATAGAACAGCTCCCACCTCCCACGAATGTTAGAGGAGTGCGTAGTTTCCTTGGTCACGCTGGTTTTTATAGGAGGTTTATACAAGATTTTTCATAAATCGCTAGGCCTTTAACAAACCCGCTAGCTAAAGACGCACCCTTTGATTTTAATGATGAGTGCTTAGATGCATTTTATTACCTTGAGAAAGCACTTGTCTCTCGCGCCAATCATACAACCCCCGATTGGTCGCTTCCCTTTGAGATAATGTGTGATGCTAGTGATTATCTTGTAGAGGAGCCGTCTTAGGACAAACTAGAGATAAGATGCATCATGCTATACGTTATGCTAGCAAAACACTAACCGGAGCTCGGCTTAATTATGCAACCACTTTGAAAAAAGAGCCGTTAGCCATAGTGTTTGCTATAGACAAGTTTAGGTCTTATCCGGTAGGAGCAAAAGTGATCGTTTACACCGATCACGCTGCTCTAGAATACTTATTTACTAAGAAAGACGCTAAACCAAGATTGATAAGGTGGATCCCGTACTCCAAGAATTTGACTTAGAAATAAAAGATAAAAAGGGAGTAGAAAACTCGGTCGCAAACCACCTTTCTAGGATGCGGGTGGAAGACAAACAAAGTTTGCCTATCAACGATTGTCTGTGGGACGACACACTTATCAAGGTGTCAGCTACTCGCCCCTGGTACGCAAACATCGTCAACTACATGGTCTCTGGCTATGTACCTCCGGGGGAAGATAAAAAGAAGCTAATTAAGGAGTGCAAGGCACATCTTTGGGACGACCCTTACCTTTACAGGGTCTGCCAAGATGGGATGCTGAGACGGTGTGTACCAAAAGAAGAGGGCATCCAGATTATCAGAAAATGCCATGGGGCCAAATATGGAGGCCATTATGGTGCATTTAGAACCCATGCCAAGATCTGGCAAAGTGGATTCTATTGGCCTACCATGTATTGGGACACCAAGGACTTCATCAAAAGGTGTGAGAGGTGCCAACGACACGGGAATATCAATACCCGTGACGCCATGCCCCTCACAAACAACCTTCAAGTGGAGCTCTTTCATGTCTGGGGGATAGATTACATGGGTCCATTCCCACCATCACAAGGATATGAATACATCCTGGTGGCAGTGGACTATGTATCTAAGTGGGTCGAAGCAATGCCGTGTAGGTCGGCGGACTCAAAACACGCCAAGGCAATGTTTCATGACACCATCCTCCCAAGGTTCGGCACCCCAAGGCTAGTCATCAATGATGGAGGCAGCCATTTCATTGACAGAAGATTACAAGAGTACCTGAAAGGAATGGGGATAAGGCACAATGTGGGTACACCTTATCACCCCCAGACAAGCGGACAAGCAGAAACTTCGAACAAGCAAATCAAGAACATTCTCGTTAAGACTGTCAATGAGATGGGATCGGCATGGAAAGGCGAGACTTCCCGATGCACGCTTTGGGCATACCGGACCGCATACAAGACCCCTATCAGTATGACCCCGTACCAGCTTGTATACGGAAAGACATGCCACCTGCCTGTCGAGTTGGAGCATAGGGCACATTGGGCCATTAAGAGGTGGAATATGGACCTGCCCTCAGCCTGCAAACTTCGGAAGATCCAAATCTCAGAGTTAGAGGAATGGAGAGAGCAAGCTTATCACAATGCCAGAATTTACAAGGAGAAAACCAAAAGATGGCATGATAAGCAAATCAAGCAAAAAGAGTTCCATCCGGGGAACAAGGTACTCATGTTCAACTCCAGGGTCAAACTCTTTGGCCATGGAAAGTTAAGGAGCAAATGGGAAGGCCCGTACCTGGTGGTCGACGCCGCGACACATGGAGCTGTGACGCCGCAGACGACGACGGCAACATCTTCAAGGTAAATGGCCATTGCCTTAAACTTTTCTATGAACATGATTCCGTACAAGAAGAATTAGACATGATAGATTTTGTACTACTTACTAATCACTAAAATCTACGTGTTTATTTCATTAACATGCTAGCTTTAATACTTTACAAATTCTTAAACTGCATGTAACTTGGCTTGGTTAGAAATAGGGGTAGAATAGGAATTTCTAGGAACACTTGAACACTTGGGAGCTAGTCCCTTGGAGCCGGTGTAGGTCGACCGACTGTGTTTTGGCACCCGCTCAAACCTGGGTGGTGCGGCCAAACCGGGACCTCGGCTGGGTCGACTAGACCCAACTAGGGTCCGGTCGACCGACCAAGGAATTCATGATTTGAACTCGCGAGGAAATCCTTGGAACGGCTGGGGATCCTGTAGTTCAAATTTGAACTCAAACGGGGTAAAACCCCTAGTTGGCCGACCGGGCTTTTCGCCAATTTGAATTCGGCGAAGGAGTAGGATCGGTGGGGAGGCGTCTCCCAGGACGCTCCCTTTCGAATTCTTTCGGAATCCGCCGAAACCCTCTCCTCCACCTTGCCTTTAAAAGCCCCCTAGGACTCTCCTCTCTTCCCACAACACTCTAGCCTAGTTCATCACCTCCATTGCCCATTTGAGCCACCCTTGATCATCATCCACCTCACCATGGCGCCACCCACGAGAAACCACCAAATCGTCCCTCGCTCGGACTCACCCATGCCTCCGCGGTCGCTCGCTGCCGACATGGATCATGCCATGGTAGTGCACATGATGGATCCAGAGCCGCTGGCCATGGTGCCACCGATGGGAGGCCTCGGGCGGGGAAAAACCCCTGGTCGGCCGACCAACATTTTGGGTCGGCCGACCAGAGGCGTGGTCGCCCGACCACCCCCAGCGTCCTGCCCAGTCGGGACCATCATCGCGCTCGCTGACTCCGAAGAGGACCCTCGGGAAATGTCCCGCGACGTCCGCCACGCCAAGGCGACCCGTCACGGGTCAATTGGCATTGAAGAACACGCCACCTGCAGGGGCTAGGGAAGCCCAATCGTCGTCTCCACCAACACCGGGGGCAGCTCGAGTTTCGAGCCGTCCCGCACGCCGCACTTTCGCCGGATCAAGGGTCCTGGACCGGGGATGGGGAAGACCCTCATCCCACCATTGGACTCCGACGAGCGCATGGCCCTGAGGGAGTCGAATGACTCCACCAGCGTCTACGTTCGGAGGCACTTGTCTCCGCCTCCTATCAGAGGCCCACCTGGGCACTTTGAGGATGAGGAGGAGAAGAGCGACATGGAGAAACTTCTCCGTGTCACGGCGAATCTAAGGGAGAAGAATGAAACCCTCATGGAGACGGTGGCGGAGCTTAGGATTGCCCACATGGACATGCTAGATGCACTCCGTGACTTGCGCATTAGCAATAATGCGAAGGTCAAGAGGATTGCAAGGGCAATCGGTAGGGAGGATCTACTAGAGATCCCCTCTCCTAGAATAAAAAATAGTTTTTAGAGACTAGGCACTTTCATTTTTCAAAATTTCCCTAGTTGATTTCCCTTTTGAATTTTAAATTTCCCATTACAATGTAATAGTGCTTAGGAATTTGATTTTTAATACAAAGGAAGATTGGAAAGAAAAAGGTTCTTTAACCCCGTTGGTGCACTTTGCCACCCCGGCGGGTATGTGCATTTTACTTCGTTTTTGCCGTGTCATTTTCATAGTGAACAAAGCCCAAGTGTGGGGGAGTCTGTCGACTCCCCAGAAACACGAAAAAATGGTGAAACAGGCATGGATTCGAGGTGCTGACGGTTCTGCAAGTTGACACAACGAAGGTCGACCCGAACCATCGGTCGGCCGACCGACACTTTGTGCCAATTCGGCAAACCGAGTACACTACGCTAACTAGGAGACCAAGAGGAGTCGAAACCCAGGCCACGGAGCCCAGGTCCAGGTCGGTCGATCGGACCTGTTGGCCCCCGGCCCACCGGCCTCTACGCAGAACACCGCGGCATGCAGTATGTCCCTCCTACTCCTTTCTCTTTCTTTTCAGTTTTTCCTTATTTACTTTCTAGTTTTTTTAAAAAATAATAAATAAATAAAATAATAATAAAATGAAGACTTACATCTAGAACTTAAAAACTGCCTGATCTATGACATTTAGAGATAGAAGCTTTGCTAAACTTTACTCTTGCACATGATCATGCTAGTGGGTCAAACATTCTTAATAGGACCATCATATTGACTAGGTTGTTGATAAATGAGATATAATTCTCGGCTCATGCTTCATGCTTTTCTATCTAAAGTACTTAGATGGTTTAACTTTGAAAAATGTCATAAAACCATAGTGTCACTACTCCTCAATAGTGTTGAATTACCCACCACGGCCATGTATATCAAACTTCCCAAAAGTCTTCTACATAAGCTACTTGCTTGCATCGAGTTTGGTTAAGACATGTAGAACCTTTGTAGAGTTTTTCGTGGCCCTAAGATCAAGATCCACATCAACAAATACGCTGCTTCTAATCCGGAAGTAAGCAGTCATGCTACTCCTATTCTGGGAGTACGCATCTTACCCCCAGCATTATGCCACTCCTACACTGGGAGCGCGCATCATCATCCATACCACCATTATTGTGCTGCTTCTACACTGGAAGTATGCACCTTCACCATCTCCTAGATTGCTCCATACTCCAAAAGTTAGAAAATCTCTCTCATATCATCATTTGTTAGGTGAGACGTACCCCAAAAGGCTAGGCATCTATTGAGATAGAGCAAAAAAAAATTGATAATGAAGAGCTAGCCTTGTCTCAATAGAAGTAGAAAGAGGGATAGCATCAAAAGAAGGAGCAATCTCATCCATCTTTCATCCAATTCCTTTTCCATCATCCATTACATTCTCCACTTTACATCTTGATCTGGGGACATGATAAGTCTCTGCTGTGGTCCAAGACCTTAATTTCTTAACTAAGACAATATATGCACTGCAAGTATGCTATTCCTTGACATACCTATTCAAGCTCCATATAAAGCCTTATTAGAGATAGGGTGTTTTTAAAGGCAAATACATGATGTGCCTGGGTGAGGATTCATACACCACTTGAGTGACTAGAGGTATTAGTTGAGGAGTAGGAATGACACATGTGCTTTATTTTCAAAAATCTATAAAAACTCTAAGTATTAAGGATATGAAATGAGTAGAGAATTGAGCCTAGAGAACTATTCCATTTGTTTCAACAACTCGAAGGATTTATGCTAGACAAGCATACCACATAACCCACTTGAATGATTTTTGCCTCGAGTAAACTTAGTACTTGCCGATATCTCAATAATGTTGTAGTATCTTTCTCTCTCTAAACTTTGCTTGAGGACAAGCAAAGACTTAAGTGTGGGATCTTGTTGACGGCATTTAGACCCCGTTTTCATCTCATGAAAGCCGTCAACATTGGTCACATTCAAGAGCTACACCCAAAGAAACAAGTAGTGATATAGGTGCAATTCACTTGGTTCCACATGTACATGTCATTATTTGGGTGTAGGCACAAACAGGTGCTAATCAAGCCTGAACAAGCGTGGATATAGCAAATTTGAGCAAGCTCTAAACGAGCAAGCAAGACAAGTGACAAGTCGGGAGGCGCACCGGGAGGCCGCCACGTGGGCGAGGCCCAAGGCCGGGCTCGGCCGACCCGCCCTTGGTGGCGGGGGACACCTTGGCACTTCAACCACTGCCACCGGACCTTCTAGAAGGCCGGTGGGACCCACCCGTCAGCCAACCATAGGTCGGCCGACCAGGGGTTGGGCCCCACGTGAGGTCGGTTTGCTTCCACCGCCTACCTGCATGACTGCCACGTGTCCTATACCGAGCATCGTCCATTCAAGTCGGTGGGAAGGTCGGTTTGATCCAAGGGTGTAGAAGAGATATCACGCGGATCACTGACGTGGCGCTGGAGTAACCCCTACTCCATCTCCCCTATAAATACCCCCTCTAGCTTAGTCCAAAATGCACCATGTATCATAGGAAGAGCTTCTATTAAGCTATAGTGTGAGAATAGAGGGAAGAGAGTGAGGAGTTCCAGCAGAGGAGTCCCGGCCTGTCGGGAGTCTTCTTCCAGGAGCGCCTCAGCAGATGCTTGTCTTCTAGTAAGTTTACTATCTAGTTGCTTAGAGTAGTAGAGATAGTGTAGGCGCGGTGTCTAGACTAGATCTGTCGGTGTGAACGTCTGGCTGCACCCAGGAATGCCCAGAAGTGTAGTGTGACAGCCTTCCATTGGGACCTTGGAGTTCTCCTGAGCGTGTTGTTAGGTTAGATTGTAGGCCGACTTTGGGGGTCACTTCAGGTGCGTTATTTTAGCATCCTGTCTCGTCCTTCACCAGCGAGCGAAAGACGAGTTAGTGCTCACGTACCCTTAGGATAAGCTAAGTTAGAATCGAATACTAGAATTACCTCTCGAACCCATCCTAAGCCCTTTGATCATTGCCTGACGGCATCCCTTGGCCTAGTTAGTCCACTTCTCGTTCCCTGTGGAAAATACGATACCTGGAATACTCCCGGTGAAGTGCTACATTGACTACCCGTCCGCTTGCAGTAATCCCGTTTGCCACATCTGGTGTCAACAGGGATGCGCATTAGGGCATAGATGTTATGTTCGCTTCTTGGATGACACAGACTAGCATGATAGTTTCGGCCTTTGTTTTCAAGGATGATATTGGCGGTTCCAGCTCGATGGCCGGAACACGGAAGAAGGTTTCGGACCCGTGCCGCCTGCCCCCGAAAGCGCACCCAACGCTGAGCTCCCTTGGCGTCAGCTTCAAAAGGCCGGCTGACGCCTCCGGAGGTGCTTTTGAGATGATGAAAAGACACAAGGCCGCAGGTGCACCTGCAGCCGCTGTCGTGCCTGCTTCCATGCCGCCGCTTGCTGCCGCCGAAGTTGCCCGCACCGTTTCGGACCAGAATCCTAATCTGGCCAAGAAACCTGGTAATTCCCGATTTCACCGCGAGCTGAGTCGCATGACCGCCGAAACCGCAGCGTGTGCTCTGTTTGGACATGGCAAACTCTCCTTAGAGCGAGCCCCAGACGAGTGCGACCACATGCGCGTGTATTCGGGGTGCTCATCTCCCGAAGACACGAGCCCAGACCGTGAAAGGACTTACCAACTTGCTCGTGCTCTAGGGGCAGCTTCGGACGCTCGCTTAATCGCGGGGGTGGACTGCCGCGCAAGCGGCGTGCTGCCGGGCGCGGCAGGTGTCGCTTTCGCGGACCAGTGTAGCACCTCTTTTAGCACCACCACCACCGAACGGGATTTGGCCAAGGTGGATCGTCTGGAGCTCCTCTCGGCCATCAACTTCCACGCGATTTCTGTAAGTTGTCGACCCCGCATGATCAAAGTCTTTTCCATTTCGGGTTGTTTGAATTCTCATTCCCTTTTCTCCGCGCAGCAATCTATTATAAGTGCTGCGCTCGCCAAGCAGGATTGCTCCGCGGTCGCTTTCGTTGAGTCCAAACTCACTGAAAGTGAAGCCGAGGTGCATAGGCTGAAGGAAGAACTAGCGCAAGCGCGCACCAAGCTTAATCGGGAGAAGACCATGCGCGAGGAGGCCGAAGCGGACGCCCACGCCACCAGGACCAAAAGGAACACTCAGAACAAGCTGCAGAAGTCCGCCCGTCGCTAGCAGCTCAATGAACTCAGCCAGGCCGCTGCCATCTTCGCGCGTCTGGTGGCTAGAGTTGGCGACGAGGTGGTGGTGCCCGCCATCGGGGAGGATACCACGGTGTTTGACTTCTCCAGGTTCCACCAGACCGGGCTCGCCGCTTTGGAGGGCCAGATGGAGCCCGGACGCCGCTGGGCTGCCCTCGAAACCACCCGTGCCTTGTGCAAGGCGCTGAAGGACGCGGGTTGTCCGCACGCGGCAGCACTTCTGGCTCTCGATGACGTGGACCGCTTCTAGGTCCCGGATAGGGACCTACACGAGGCCGCTGTGAAGTTCGTCAGCGGCTTCTGGAGCTGTGGCGGTCGCAATCTCAGCTTGCTGCGAGCGGCACTGAGCGTAGCGGAGGTAAAAGCTGCCGAATGCGTTTACCCTTTATGATGAATCCGGTTAAGAATCTTTTAGTTGGCTTGATGTCGATTACGGATAACCGGCTGTCCACCACGGGGTATCCCACGGCGGTGAGTTTCGGTAAGGGCGTGTTACGATCTATGATCTGGACGTTCGAGAAACAAGACAAACCAAGGACAACCAGGTTTACCCAGGTTCAGGCCGCTCAGAAGCGTAATACCCTACGTCCTGCTTCTTGTGTTATGCTGTATGATCAAGTGTCGGATTACAATGAAGCGCTAAGCTCTCTAGGTTAGGATGCCAGAGAATAGCCTGCCTTCTAGGGGGGTCCTTGGCCACTTTATATAGCCGAGCAGCCAAGGGTACACGTGAGGTGGTCGGTTACATCAAGTCGTGCCCTAGGAGGACTCTATCTGATCTAACCGACTAAGTATACTTGCGGGACAAGCATCCTTGTGCGTGATCCGCCTCCTGGTCATTGGTTGCAGACCACGTCATCATCTTGACGTCCGGCCCACCAACCTGGTCGGCAATGGGCCGGGTCTTGTTTGGTCTGGGCCATTTTGCCGAGCAGCCCTGGAACTGTCTATGGTGGTATACCGGATTTATACCCCCCACAGCTAGTCCCCGAGCACTATGTATCTTGAGGGAAGTCCATCGTCTTGACTGTGCTTTGAGCAAGATAGATGCGTACCACATTGAGCGCCGGCGATGATGTGCCGAGCACGTAGTACTTGACCACACACGTCTTGTCCACACAAAGTGCCAACCATGTGTAGTGCCGACCACACGTAGTGCCAACCACATGCAGTGCTGACCACGTGTAATGCTGACCACACGTAGTACCGAGTACGTTTAGCCGAGCAGGTTTCCCGAGCAGTCTGTGTCCGACCACTGCTATGTCAAGGAAGTTGATCTTGTCGAAAGATGCATGGTGCTCAAAAAGAAAAAAGAAATTTTTCTTTTTAATTGTCTCGAGACGTGGGCTCACGTTGACACGTGACCGAATTGTCGTGGCAAAGGCACAACGTAAGCCGGGGAAGAAAATCAACCGAACCGTCTGTCCCGAAACAAGAGGCCCTAAGTCACCGCAAGGTGACGTGGGCCCACGTAGTCCCCAAGTTCGATGGAAGATAGTATATGTTCGATTGAACTTTTTAAGAAAAAGCCCAAACAAAATACCTACGGCCTCTGCTTAGGAAATAGATCAGGAAAAATTCCAAGGACCAAGGACATAGGCGTGTTTTGTGAAAAAGGACTACCAGGGAGCCGGGCCGGTCCCCCGGATAAAAAATGAAGCCCACGTGCGGCGCCAAGGAACCGGGCCCGTTAAAAATTTACTAGGAATAGTAAAAAATCTGGCGGCCGCACGTGATGTACGCCCATGGGGCCGCGGCCCACTAGGGTAAAAAATGGAGCGGTCCACATGAGTCAGAGGGGGTCCAACCCTAGAAGTCAACCAGACGTCATCCGGAGACTATAAATAGCGGGCGCCGCCACTAGTGGACGGTTCCGCACTCATTGCAGTCGCACTGAAGCAGTTCTCGAGCTCTCCGCATTCGCTAGAGAAAACCACGGCCGCCGCCGTCCATTTCGCCTCCAGATCCACTGCGCAGCCAGCACCAGCAGGGGCAACCGACGAGATCCAGTCGCCTGCTCTTGCGCCGGAGCCGCTGCGCCGCGTAGATCCAGCCGCCATCACCGCGCATCCGCTAGGGTTTCACCACCGCATCGCCACCGCCCGAGATGGGAGCGGCGATCGACCAAGAAGGCCACGAAGGCGGGAGTCGGCGGCGTGGCGTGGGCCGGACTGGGTCCAGTCTACCTCATCGCAGGAATCGCTCGATTTGCTGGCGAGTCACGGGAACCTGCCGCCGCGTGAGATGGGGGTTTGGAGGGAGCCTCGCGGTGAGGACGAACCGACGTCATTGCCGGGTGAGTTCGTCGTCTTTGAGGACCAAGTTGTTCGCGGGTTGGGGCAACCGGTGAATGGGTTCCTCCGGGACCTGTGCATATGGTGGGCAATCTCCATATGCAACCTGGACCCCAACTCCATTTTGACTGTGTCCATTTTCATCACATACTACGAGATGTTCTTGGGCATCCCCCCCCATTTCAATCTGTTCCACCGCTTCTTCGTGCTTCGCAAGAAGGGAGTGGAGACTGGGGGGTCCCAAGTAGCCGGGGGATGTTACATCCTGCTCCGGGATGGGTTGGCCGCGTCTTGGCTGGGGAGTAATTTCAAATCCGCCCCAAGAAATGGAACAGGGGCCTGGTTCTATATGAGCCAGGATGTCTCCATTGGGAGGAAGGTGCCATGCGACATCCACCGGATCCCGAGGCAAATCCCGTGTGGGGAGAAGCACCACCTCGTTGGGGATGTCCAGTGGCGGAGCTACCGGAGTTGATTGACAACCGAAGGTGAACGGGCGCCGGTGGCCGGGATGTGGATGGTCCGTCGCGTGCAACCGTGCAAAGAAAGGACCAACCCACCGTGGCAATACGGTGGGGTGAAGGATCCGGCACGGGAGACGGAGGAGAAGGCCGACGAGAACGATGTCCACCATACGCTCTCGGTCCCGTTTGAGAGGTATAACTCGACTACTTCTCTCGCCGACCACCAAGCAAACCCCGTGCCGTCTCAAAGAACCCTCCACCTCGGGTAATGCAACAAAAAGTTGTACTCTCTCGTGCAATGTGATAATGTGGTCGACCACGATATGGTGCCGAGCACTTAAACATTTTATGTAGGGTCGAAGCGACCGATTTTCTCGCGTACCGGTGGAGGATCGCGAGGGCGATGCCCCCATTGGCGGCGGCGTCCCGCAGGGATCGCCGACTGGGCGAGGTCGAGGACCTTAGCCCTGAAGATGATGATGATGAGGACGAGATCGTGGTGGGAACGACCACCAGGGGGCAACGGCGCGCGGCAATGAAGAAGCCGGCCAATGCAGCCCCCAAGGAGAAGGAGAAGCCGGCCAACCTTGGTACCGGGGGTAAATTAAACCTCGGCAAGGAGGCCGGCGCCGAGGTCGGCAGCAAGAGGTCGGCCCCGGACAGCCCAGTGTCATCGGACTCCGATGACACCATCACCTTAGCCGAGCACCGGTGCAAACGCCAAGCATGCGCCGGAGATGGGAGTGGCGGCTCAAAATCGCCCCAACCGGTGCCACGGCAATCGCCGCGGAACGTCGGGCCGACTCCCGCTCCACCGAAGCCGAAGCCTGCAGCTGCCCCCTCTACACCAACCACGGGGGCAACTGCCAAGGAGGGCGCCGAGCAGTCCCCAGGTGGGCAGCAGGTTCCGCCTAAGCCAGTCCCCAAGCCCAGTGCAGGGTCCGGGGGCGGGGCCCCGAGGAGCGGTGGTGTGCCCAAATTCAAGGGGCGGGTTTTGCCGGTAAGTAATTATAGACTTTGCAATTTGGGTTGCTTGCCTGAGAATCAACTGTGTTCATGTTGATGTTGTTTGATATGTAGTCGGCCAAGCACTGGCCCTACCTAGAGCTCCACCGTTACTGTAGCTACGCCGCCAGCAGCGGCTGCGGCGTCGAGCGCAGGGCCCCAGCCGGGTGAGGCAGACGCCACCAGTGCTCCGCCACATGTGGAATCGCCACGGGCCAAGGAGCCGGCGGAGCAGGAGGTGATCCCGTCACCGGATCCTGTCCACGACCCCACCGAGCCGAGTCCGAAGCCGGCGCGGGCCACACCAGGACCGGCCGCGCAGGCTACGCCGGAGCAAGCAGCCCAACAGGAGCCCGGGGCGACTGCTCAGCCCAGTCCCCCGTCCTCCCCTGTGGAAGGGATCCAAAGGGAGCCCTCTCAGGCACCCGCCACCACCTTTCCTCCGAATCGCATCGTGATTTCAAGGATGGTGGGGGAGAAGTGGACCTCATATGATGAGGTGCCTGATGTGGTGATGGAGGAGGGCATTAAGGAGGCCCTGGAGACGCTCACCTCCCGGATCCAGGTATGGTTGTTTTTGTCACATGTGGTAGACGAGTGTGTGGAGCACGTATTGATTGTGTTGTTAACAGACCCTGCAGACCACCAACGCCCAGCGTGCGCGGACTATTCAACGGTTCACACCGATTGATGGGGAGTGCAGGGCCCTCTGGGAGGAGAAGGCCAACATGCTGGCGCAGGCACAGGTCTATGAGACCCGGCTCGCCGAGAAGGAGGTTGCTCGGCTGGCGCTGGAGCAACAGGTGGCAGCGCTGGAGGAGGGCCAACAAGGTATGTGGCCATATCCTCTATCACCAGACAAACCATGATTTGTTGCCATGAAAATGTGATAACTTCGCCCCGCGTCGTGGCCGGAGGAGAAGGCCGCGGCCTTGAGCGGAAACCGCTCGGCCAAGCAGTTGGAAGCCGCCCAGGAGCAGGCCAAGGCGGACGCTGCGCAGGTCGCGGAGCTGACCGGTAAGTTGCGCAACTTAGGTTGATTTCACAGGTTGTCTGCCATGTACTGGATCTAACAGCACATGCGAACCACGTTGTTACTGGCTGCAGATATTAAGGATCGGCATACTGCTCAGTTCCAGTGCTTGCGAGAGACCTGCGCCTACCTCCAAAAGAAGATTTATCGGAGGACCGAGCACATCAAGCCGGTTCTCCGCGCTGTCTTCCCGGAGGAGGTGCACCCAGCGGATCCGGTCGGCGAAGACACGATGGTAGCCGACCAGTGTCAACGGCTGTGCCCGGCGCTGCGGGACCTCGTCGCGCGGGCGGGCACTTACGCAGTGTCCACGGCGTTGGCGGTGGTCTGCTCAAGGGTGGCGGCTGCTGATCCAGCCACCGTCGCGATTGGGATCGCGTCGGAACTCAGTGACGCCGACGCCGAGGAGCTCCGCACCACCTTCGTCCCTGTGGCAGAGCAGCTGGTTGGCGACATGACGCTGATCGAGGACCCTGTAGAGGAGGATGGTGGTCAGTAGGGCCGTTTGTTTTAAACTTGTTTATTTAAAACTTGTAATTAAGTGGTGCTGAGCACGGGGTGCTCGAAACAAAACTTAGGGCCGTGTTAAGGTGCAGACAAGGTAGGCATACTTGAGCGGGTGATAAGTATTTTGCCGTTTTTATAACTTATCGTTAGGCATGACTTCGATGCGTAACATTTTTAGAAAAATCATGTCGACAAATAAGTTTTGCGCCCACTCTCGAAGCGATTAGCTCTGTCAAGGTGACAAAGGGACGCACTAGTGAACAGCGCGGTACACCGGGATCACTAGGTACGATCCTAAGTACCTATTAGAGGGTGCCTACCGGATCTCCTAGTGCTGTGTAGCGCGGAGCTGTAGCACATCGACAGATGAACGAGACGCAGGACCTTATCGAATCGTTCTCGGCGAGTGATACGCAAAGTTTAGATGTGACTTATGCAGGGCGCATGTATGCAAGGTGGTGCGAAATTTCAGAGATGAAATTGCAGCAGGACGAAAAAAGAGATGACAAAAGAGGAACTTTGTTAATAGAGAAAAAGGTACAAGATACATATCTTTATGGGTAAAAGCGTATGAGCATCTCTATATGCCAAGAGTTTGGCTCTTCGACTCCATCGAGTGTCTCCAGTCGGTAAGATGTTGGGCGTGTTACAGCCTTAATTCTGTACGGTCCTTCCCACCTTGGTGATAACTTGTGGAGGCCGGCCGTGTTTTGAATACGACGGAGCACATGATCTTCAACCACGAACAAGCGTCCTCGGACGTTGCGATTGTAGTAGCGTTGTACCGTAGCTAAGTACTTCTCGGTCCGAGCACATGACTCGAGGGCCTGTTCTTCCTTAGCGATTATGTCCACCTCTCTAGCTTCGTTGGAGGTGGTTTCATCGTGGTAGGCTACCCGTGGGGATGGGAAAGCGACCTCGGCCGGTATGACGCCTTCGAGCCGTACACCATGAAGTATGGTGAGACTCTGTATTGCAGGCCGGTTTGAGTACGCAGTCCCCAGACCACTGCGGATAACTCCTTGAGCCACCGACCAGGTTTGAGCTTGGTGTCAACCTGGAAGACTCATTTTTTGAGTGCGTCGAGCTTCATTCCGTTAGCACGTTCAACTTGTCCGTTGGCTCTTGGGTGAGCGATGGAAACGTACTTGACTTTGATCAGGCTATCATCACAATAATTGAAGAATGCATCACTTGTAAATTGCGAGCCTAGATCAGTGATGATGGTGTTCAGAACACCGTATCTGTGGATGACCTCGTCGAGGAACTAGACTGCCTTCTCGGCTATGGCTTTCTTGACTGGTTTGTATTCAATCCACTTGGAGAATTTGTCAATAAGCACGAAGACGTTGGCGTGGCCACCAGGTGCTGGTTTAAAAGGGCCAATCATGTCCAGTCCCCAGCATGAGAAGGGCCAAGCAGCTGGGATTGTTTGCAAATCATGTGCTTCCAGGACATGAATCTCGCTTGGGAAACATCTCGCGGCTTTACGCACCGTCGTACGTAATCTTCGGCGTCGCAACGGCGGTTGGCCGCAGAAACCTGCCGGTAGGCCTTGCCGACCGGTGTCCGGGATGCTGCATGGTTGCCACAAGTCCCTTCGTGGATGGCTTTAAGAAGCTCAATCCCGGCTTCCTGAGTAATACACTTCTGGAAGATAATGGACTTGGGTGCCTTGCGCATCAACTCGCCGTTGACCATAGCGTAGGCCTTGGCTCTGCGGACCAGCTGTTGAGCAGCAAGTTTGTCCTCCGTGGTCATTCAGGTATTTGATAAAGGGCTCTCTCTAGTCTTCTTGGAGAGGCGTCACCTGGTCGGCTAACTCTGTACCGTCATCATCTGCCTGCCGGCTGACGAGACCATCGTTGTCCTCGACATTAGCGTTACTGAGTAGTGTGGTCAGGATATTGACCTCTGAAGTGGGTTCTGGTGTGTGGTCAACCTGATCGGGGATCGACGGTTTGATTAAATCTTGAACGAAAACACCAGGGGGTAACTTGGCACGGGATGAGCCCAGTTTGGACAGCTTATCGACTCCTACGTTCTTTTCGCGGGGAACGTGGATGAATTCCAGGTCGTAAAACTTGTTCTCAAGTTTGCGAATTTCGGCAACGTAGGCATCCATCTTTTCATGGACTGTATCCCAATCTTTGTTGACCTGTTTGATGACTAAAGCAGAGTCCCCCATAGACCATGAGTCGCTTGACGCCAAGTTCAACGGCGATACGAAGGCCGTGTAAGGCTGCCTCGTACTCGGCTACGTTGTTGGATGCTTTGAAGTGGATACGCAAGACGTACTTTATCGTATCCTTGGAAGGAGAGATAAAGTAGACACCAGCCCCAGCACCATCGATGTTGAGGGAGCCGTCAAAGTACATCATCCAGTATTCGGCATTTGAATCAACAAGGGGTAGGCTGATGTCCGTCCACTCCACGATGAAGTCGGGCAAGGCCTGCGACTTCACCGTCCGTCGAGCGCGAAACTGGAGTGTGTACTCGGACAGTTCTAGCGCATACTTCACGATCCGACCACTGGCGTCCCGGTTGCGAAGGATGTCGCCGAGTGGTACGTCGGTGACGACCGTGATTTTAAAGGCTTGAAAGTAATGGAGCAGCTTGCGTTTGGTGATCAGGAGTGCGTACAAGAGCTTTTGTACTTGATTGTACCGCTGCTTGGACTCGCTGAGGACTTCGCTTATGTAGTATATGGGGCACTGGACTCCACAGACGTGTCCTTCCTCCTCACGCTCGACTACTAACACAGTGCTAACCACGTTGGTCGTTGCAGCTATGTATAGGAGCAACTCCTCGTCCTGCTTTGGGACTGTCAGGAGTGAGGGGGAGGTGAGATAAGCTTTGAGCTGTTTGAAGGCCTGGTCGGCCTCCTCGGTCCACTCAAACTTATCCTTGGCTTTGAGCAGTTTGAAAAAGGGGAGTCCTTTTTCACCCATCCGAGAGATGTATCTGCTCAGGGCGGCTAAGCACCCTGTGAGTTTTTGGATGTCTTTGACGCACCGGGGTGGTCGTAGTTTCTAGATGTCAGCTACCTTCTCGGGATTTGGCTTGATGCCGTCCCGGTGACCGACTGTGGCCGAGGAGGATGCCGGATGGTACTCCAAAAACACACTTGTTTGGGTTGAGTTTCCATTGGAACTCGTTGAGTTTCTCGAATGTGCGCTCAAGATTGGTGATCAGGGTGTCCGCCTTTCTGGATTTTATCACTACGTCGTCTACGTGGGCCTCTATGAGATCATCGGTGATCTCTTTCTCGAGGCAGGACTGGATAGCCCGTTGGTACGTAGCCCCGGCGTTTTTGAGACCAAAAGCCATGGTCGTGTAACAAAAAGCTCCGAAGGGGGTGATAAAAGCGGTTTTTTCTTGGTCCTCCTTTTTAAGGGCTATCTGGTGATACCCGGAGTAACAGTCAAGAAACGAGAGCAACTCGCAGCCGGCGGTAGAATCTATGACCTCGTCGATTCGAGGGAGATTGAATGCCTGCTTGGGGCAGTGTTTGTTGAGATCTGTATAACCAACGCACATTCTCCACTCTTTATTCTTCTTTTGAACAAGCATCGGATTGGCTAACCAAATCCGGTGGTACACTTCTTTGATAAAGCCAGCTGCTAAAAGCTTGGCAACTTCTACTCTAATGAGCTCCTTGCGGTCACGGGCGAACCGGCACATCTTCTGTCGAACTGGCTTGGCAGTAGTCTTGACGTCGAGGTAGTGCTCGGCCTTTTCCCTGGGGACACCAGGCATATCGGAGGGTTTCCATGCGAATATGCTGATGTTTTTCCGAAGGAATTGGATGAGCGCGTCTTCCTATTTGGGGTCGAGCTCAGCTCCGACCTTAGTGACCTTGGAAGGATCGTCATCAGAGAGGCGGACCGTCTTTGTGCTTTTGACCTTGTTGGATGGACGCCGATTAGATCCAACAGGTTGCTCGAGCTCTGCGGGTGGTAAGCCGTCAACACCCAGGCTGGTATGCTGCAAAGCGTGTTGTAGGTCTTGGAACTCTGCTACGGCGTAGGCGGTAGTCTCGCACTCACGAGCCATGAAGATGTTGCCACGCAGGGAGAGCATTCCCTGCTCGGTGGGCATCTTCAACACCAAGTAGCCATAGTGGGGAACAGCCATGAACTTGGCGATGCCAGGGCGTCCCAAGATGGCGTGGTAGGTTCCTTCGAAGTCGGCCACGATGAAGGTGATGTGCTCGGTACGGAAATGCTGCTTGGTCCCAAACTGCACATCGAGAGTGATCTGCCCGAGTGGGTAAGAAGGCTTTCCGGGCATGATGCCCCAGAACGGTGTGTCGTACGGCTGTAGTTGCTCCTGTGATATACCAAGTGCCTTGAAGGCTGGGTAGAATATGATGTTCAGAGCACTGCCGCCGTCGACGAGCACCTTCTCGAAGCGGATGTTAGCTATTACTGGGTCGAGGACCAGTGGAAATCGCCCGGCGTCCGGGATGCGCGCCCACATATCTTTGCGGCTGAAAGATATAGGCTGCTCGGACCACGCTGGTAGCTTGACATCGGCAACGAGGCCATCGGGCTCTTGCATCGCGATAATGGCATGAGTCAACAATTTTCTGTCGTGACTTGTTTCAAGCCCGACTTTTCGGCCAAAGATCACGGCAGTGAAGTTCCGCTCGGGTTCCTTAAATGCGTGGCGAGGGTTGACATCTCGTGTCTCGTCCTCGTCCTCTTCTTCTGGCTTGTCGGCGGGCTTGCTTTTGGCCTTGGGGTTGGGTCGAGGCCTTTTGGAAGCGGACTTGATGAGGGCGTCCGTCAAAACTCGGCACTCACCCATGGTGTGGCCTTTGCCAGGATGCCGAGGACAGTCCTGGGCAAAGATTTTGTCAAGCACCTCATCCCCGGCTGGCTTCTGCCCCTTAACCGCATTGACAGCATTGTCGTTGCAGTTTCGGTTGTGTTTGCCGCCGCCGTAGTTGTCCTGGCCGCGGCGTCTGAAGTTAGGCTCGCTGTCACGGGGACCAGGTCCACGGATGAAACGCTGGTTGTTGCGGCGCTCCTCTTGTCGGCGCAGTGGTCGGTCAGCGTCACTTTCGTCGTCGGAATTGTTCCGACGGTAGTTGCGGTCTGACGGGCCATCGTCGCCTCGGTTTAGGCCGTCGTCCAGGAGAGTGTAGTCATGCGCGATGGCGAGTAGCTCCTCCATGGTTTTCGGCTGTCTGAGGAGGAGAGCCTTTTGGAGGTCTCGGCCATGTGGTTGGACCAGGCCATCGATGAATGCCTCGACAGCTGTCTCCTGAGAGATCTCTGGTACGCGATTCCACTGGTCCGAGAAGCGCCGAATGAACTGTCGTAAGGATTCCTTTCGGCGAAGGCGGACTTGCTTCAAGGTGTACTTGTTCCCTGGTTGGACACAAGTAGACTTGAAGTGGTCGACGAAGACTTGGCGGAGCTGTGCCTAGCTGTGGATGGAACCGGGTTGTAGCCGGAGCAGCCAGGTGGTGACCATATTGTTGAGCATGACGGGCAGGTAGTTCGCCATGACGTACTCGTCGCCCCCTGCTGCTCGGACGGCCACCTCGTAGAGCATGATCCAGTGAGATGGATCTGCTTTGCCATCATACGCCCGGATCTCCGAGGTACGGAAATTTTTAGGCCATATGACTGCCTTGAGCTCCTCGGAGAAGGGTGGGATGCCGCCAATGTTTCTGCATGCTCGGAGGCGCTCATCTATCCATTCTCGGAGGTCCTGGTGCTCGGGTTGGATTACTTCGTCGTCTTGTCCGCCCTGGTTGCCTTGCTGGCGATTAGGGCGTGGGCGATAGTTCTGAGGACGTGCGCGTCGTGGAGCCCTGCCTAGTTGCTCGACACGTTCGTCGTAGTCCCCTCTGTCTTCATAGGCATATCTGCCATTGTAGGACGAATTGTCCCCTCCACTCTCGACTCGCTGCTCACGTCGATTCCGGTTCTGCCAAGAACGACGGGATCGGTAAGAGCTGGCCATGGAGCCCATGGAACGAAGGTCGTTTACTTGGTCCTCGGCCGCCGTGAGGAATCCCTGAATCTCGTTGAGTCCAGGGGTCTCGGGGGGAAGCTGCTTCAATTTCTCCATGGCCACAGCAATGTTCGCCATAGGCATCTCGTGAACCACTGGGTCGCCAGCACCGTTGAACTCAGGGTTGAGGTTGCGACGCCAGGGTCGGTGCCATGGTCCGGCGCCTCCGTTGGGACGGCCCTGCTCGGCAATGCGTCGTCGGGCACGACCGTTGTTACGATCTTCCCTTGCCTGACGCTGGGTGTCCATCTCATTTGGAGCGGGGGGCTTGTCATTGCTGACCATCAGAATTGTCGGTCCAAAACCGGGTGGGTATTTTGGAAAATCCAGCGCGCTGCTGGGTGTCTCCGTCCGGTGGTCGGGAGCGATCGGCGTGTCCTCGGTGGTTGGATTGGGTTCCGTGTCCATGAGGTGATCTTTGTCCGAGGAGAGGTAATCGGCGTAGTCTGAGGGGTACCCGGCGAGCAGTTCGGAGATAGTTGGCGAGTCCGGGTCGGCGTCCTGAGACGTGTCTAACTCACGGATCTCCACCATCCCAATCACGTGCGCAGGACTCCTCGGGATAACCTCCTGGATTAAGAGCGCATCAAACTGTTGTTGGATGTCCCTTGTATAGGTCGACGCCGCGTTGTTCAATCCAAAGGACAGAACGGTTGGATCATGCGGCGGAGCAGATGGATCTGCTGTAGGTAACTTGATTGGCGGAGCACGGCCTTCTTGGTACTGTCGGGCAGGTGCTTGCCGGTTCCGTCGTGCTTCGATGAACTCATTCAACCTGGGGAGAGGAGGAACGTTCGCTCTGTGCTGGATCTGCTCGGTCGAAATCGGGCCGTCTGGTTGGGATCTAACCAACGGGGACTCCTATCCGATCCGAAGGGAGTTGGTCGAGCGACGGGCTGATTGCCGCCGACGAGATCTCGCTTTTGCTCGCGACGGACAAAACTTTGCCGGCGTGGTCGGACGGGTGTGAAATCAGAAAAATCTGGCCCTTTGCTTATCAACTCTGCGTGGCCTCAACTAGTTTCGTGATCTCGGCCAACCCACGACCCTGTTGGTCAATGAGGTCGATCAGATCTAAGTTGTCGATCGGCTTTCTTTTGTAGCAAGGTAGCCGATCTACGACTGCTCGGAGATCTCGATGTATCCCGTGCGCGGGTCTTTGCGACCGGCGGCGAGGTGGTTGGCGCGTGGCTGTGAGCGGATGGTGCTGGGACCATCTCGCATGGTGGGCGGTGCTTGAGACCGTCCGCCGGCGGCGGCGGGGGACCGGCCGGATGCTTCCACGGAGGCGAGGGGCGCCACCATCTTGGTGGTCCGTGTGACCAATCCGAAGGTGAAGGCGTCGCCGGCCACGAGATTCATGGAAGCAGGAAGGAAACCATCTCGGATCGCCTCGAGATCGTGAACTCCACCCCTACCCGGCGCGCCACCTGCCGATTACGGATAACCGGCAGTCCACCACGGGGTATCCCACGGCGGTGAGTTTCGGTAAGGGCGTGTTACGATCTACGATCTGGACGTTCGAGAAACAAGACAAACCAAGGACAACCAGGTTTACCCGGTTCGGCCGCTCGAAGCGTAATACCCTACATCCTGCTTCTCGTGTTATGCTGTATGATCAAGTGTCGGATTACAATGAAGCGCTAAGCTCTCTAGGTTAGGATGCCAGAGAATAGCCTACCTTCTAGGGGGGTCCTTGGCCGCTTTATATAGCCGAGCAGCCAAGGGTACATGTGAGGTGGTCGGTTACATCAAGTCGTGCCCTAGGAGGACTCTATCAGATCTAACTGACTAAGTATACTTGCGGGACAAGCATCCTTGTGCATGATCGGCCTCCTGGTCGTTGGTTGCGGACCACGTCATCGTCTTGACGTCCGGCCCACCAACCTGGTCAGTAATGGGCCGGGTCTTGTTTGGTCTGGGCCGTTTTGCCGAGCAGCCCTGGAACTGTCTATGGTGGTATACCGAATTTATACCCCCCACACTTGACCACTTTCGTGTTTCTTTCTTCTAGGGAGATGAGGCAGAAGAGGCCATTATTCGTGATCGGGTTATGGCCTACATTCAGACCACGGACGAGCGCGAGGCGGCTGCGGCGGGCAGCACACCATCCTCTAAGACGCTGCGATCCCCGGAGATGACTCCTGCGCCCGATGATGCTGCACAGGGCAATCCGCCCGGTGCCGTCAACTCCTCTGCGGCGACATCCACCGAAACGGCCGTGCCCCGTCCCCAATCTCCTGCCGATGAAACTGCGGCCAACTCTTAATCTATTCGTCTTTTCTTTGTAAAAACTTAACTTTGTCGTACTTGGCCCTGCGTGGCCGTGTTTGAGGCCCTGCGTGGCTGGGGTTCGGGGAACCCTTGAACTGTTTGAATACATTTTGTGGCGTGGGAGCCATATGTGACCGTAATTTAACTATTCAGTTGTTTTCCCGTTCATGTTGTCGCGCTTTAGCGACGTATCCGGCCAGAATTTTTCATAGATAGTTTTGTGGCGTTACTTGCAATTTCGGAGGCCCGCCTAAGTTTTTGTTGAGCCCTCCGTGTTTTTACAGAGACTTAGAGCGCCGTGCCCCCCCGAAATTGAGTGGTGGAAGGCGCGTTCGGGAGAAATTTTTGTTAAGCCCTCCAGCGTATTGCGGTCTTAGAGCGCCGCCCCCCCGAATTTGAGTGGTGGAGGGCGCATTCGGGAAAAGTTCCTGTTCAGCCCTCCAGCGTGTGGAGTCTTAGAGCGCCACCCCTCCCGAATTTGAGCGGTGGAGGGCGCATTCGGGAAAAATTTCTGTTAAGCCCTCCAGCGTTGTGTGGAGTCTTAGAGCACCGCCCCCGAATTTGAGCGGTGGAGGGCGCATTCGGGAAAAAGTTTCTGTTAAGCCCTCCAGCGTTGTGGAGTCTTAGAGCGCCGCCCCCCAATTTGAGCGGTGGAGGGCGCATTCAGGGAAAAGTTTCTGTTAAGCCCTCCAGCGTTGTGTGGAGTCTTAGGGCGCCACCCCCCCGAATTTGAGCGGTGGAGGGCGCATTCGGGAAAAAGTTTCTGTTAAGCCCTCCAGCGTTGTGTGGAGTCTTAGAGCGCCGCCCCCCCCAATTTGAGCGGTGGAGGGCGCATTCGGGAAAAGTTTCTGTTAAGCTCTCCGGGTTGTGTGGAGTCTTAGGCGCCACCCCCGAATTTGAGCGGTGGAGGGCGCATTCGGGAAAAAAAAAGTTTCGTTAAGCCCTCCAGTGTTGTGTGGAGTCTTAGAGCGCCGCCCCCCCCGAATTTGGGCGGTGGAGGGCACATTCGGGAAAAAAATTCTGTTAAGCCCTCCAGCGTTGTGTGGAGTCTTAGAGCGCCGCCCCCCCGAATTTGAGCGGTGGAGGGCGCATTTGGGAAAAAGTTTCTATTAAGCCCTCCAGCGTTGTGTGGAGTCTTAGAGCGCCGCCACCCCGAATTTGAGCGGTGGAGGGCGCATTCGAGAAAATGTTTCTGTTAAGCCCTCCAGTGTTGTGGAGTCTTAGGAGTATATTGCGGTTGTTACAAGGTGCTCTTGTGCTCTGCACAGATACTGAATGGAACTCTATATGGCCTTATTGGCTAAAGTTGGTTGAGCCCAATCTCGGGGTGGTGGGATTCGGTTGCCGATACCCATATGGGCGTACTGTTGCCCTTTCTTGTTTACAGGAAGTTGGAGCACTATACCGCAACGGCTGGCTATTCCTAGGGCGCTCTGCTTGCCCCTCGCTTGCTGCTGACCGGATTTCCGCATGTGGGCTAGTCGGCGTGCAGGAGCTGGGTCTTCCATTCATTCTTGGCAATAGCGGGACATATAACACCCTGGTTTTCAAAAGAGAACCAAAGGCCGTCATATGTGTGCCCAGGAAGTCCACACATATAACATAGAATGGAAATATTAGTAACAATGTACTATAAATAATGATAATATACTTAATAACACTTACAAACATCGCCTAACGTGGAACGGATTGCGTAACTCCTCTTCGTGCTCCATCTTCACAGGACAACTTGATCGGGGGGGCTCCGTACGCCAAGCAACTCGCACATCTCAATGCCTTTGTTCTTCTAAGTACACCTTGCTAGCAAACTATAACAAGGTGAGTCCATGTCGAACTCAACAAGTACAGGCGGAAAGTAATATGATATGCATGGCGTGAACAAGGTGAAGCTCAGAAGTATAACTGCGGTAGCACTTTTAGTAGAAGGTGTATTTTAATTAGCAACCTACTACTAATCAACTTGGTATAAAAACCCAACCCTTAATTATGGTTCAAGTAGAATTAAGAGTTGATTAACATCATCATTATATTATATAGATCATAACATGATCATCAAATCACGAGATCGCTATCTCGAGAACACGGATGGCAATCCCGATAAAACCCGAGGTAGCAACCTCCATAAACTTCTCCATCATCAAAGGTCCATGAGGTCCATTTGCTAATCCGAGGGCGCCACCACTCATACCGAGAGCTCGGACGATATATCGGTTTGATCAAACTCGCGCAGAGGTGTACACTTTCCCTCCAGGTCGTGATTCCCATATGCCCGGGGTCATGACTCCCCAAAACACTACCAAGGTGAATGGGTAGGGTCTCACTACAGGTAGTGGTAGCCCGATCAGCAATGTCCCAAGCACATGAGAGACGTCCCCACACACGCCGCTCCGCTGCGGATCTCCCCAGAACCCTCATGCTTCGAACTTGGGATCACCCTTCTCACCATAGCTATAGCACCCGTCGGCAAGTTACCAACCTACCTATGATGACTCCCGATAATTTGCCAAGCCAGAGCCATATAGCCTGGAGTCGTACGGAATGTCCCAGTTGAACCATCTAGGAACCGGTCCTTAAGGAGAGCAGACACGGATGCCCCCGTCGCTACGAGTCTCCACACTAGCATCCGCATCTCTCTTGCTTCACCAACAAATGATGCATCCCGCATCGGACATCTCCACCATGGTCGCAGCCATTACCATCAGCTTTACTTAAGAAGCAACATTTTAACTGTATAACATTAATGAGTAGGTAAGTGGAGCACTAGCAGACCTATATCCTATCTATAAACCCCCATGGGTGATATATGGATAGTAGTGGCTAGTATGTCCTTAGGTTTGATGTATTAAACACATGCATGTAATTAATATTGCTCTTAGGACCAAAATGATCAAAGGGTGCCTGCACTTGCCTTAAATTCAAAGTCTAGTTGTTCCAGAGTTTCCAACTCTTCTATCTTCTGGTCTCCAATCTCAGCTAGTCTTGTTGGTCCTCAGCTTCCGATCTTCAGTACTTGTCCACTGCTCTTCGTCTACTCGCAGCAAGCAAGCAACACAAACAAACAATACTAAGAACAGGCATTACACAAAAGAAATGCTAAAGAAAGAGCGGACCAAACGATAGGGCTTGAGGCTACAATCTCAAGAGCGCAATAATGACCAACAAAGAAGCTATCGTTAGTAGGGCACAACTGACGAGGTTGCTTTAGGCTAATCGCATTTTGAAAAGAGCATCAATAGGTCATTAAACAAGCTCACACTAAAGGTGCATTTTCAAAAGCATCAAATGAGACTATTGTCACCGCCAACGTGTGGCTTACTTCGAGACGATTCCAACGAGTCCAAGATCGCCTAAAACGGAGCTATAACGGAGAAGTTATGGCTAAAACAAGGTTAGGGACTAATCTGGAAAAACAGACTTAAATCTAATTACTTTGAACCGCGCCGGACCGATACGCAATTAGGATAAACCGCAGGGGCTTTTCTGCAAAGCTACCATGGCAGACCGGATGGTTGACCAGTTGACCTGGTCAACGATTGCGTGGCGCTGACGTGGCGCCAGCGTGGCTGCCACGTCGGCAGCTAGCGGGGCCGGGTTGGCTAGTGGTCAACAACAGATCTGGGCCGTTGGCCTCAGATCAAACGGCCAGGAAGGGGCCGGCCGGGATGGTCACCGGAGCAGAGCTGCCGGCGGCGGCGGGGTCGCCGGAGCTTCACCGGCGTTGGCCAGATCGGCGCTACGGGCGTCCGCTTGACACGCGGATGGCACGGGGTGACGAGCGCGGCCTCGCAAGTGCCGATGCGGGGTTTCGCGGCGACGGAGACCGGCCGGAGCGGCGGCGCCGCGGCGGCGCCATGGCCGGCGAGCGGAGCTCGGCGGGAAGCGGCTACGCGGCACGGAGGGTAGCGCGAGCACGCGGGCGGGTAGCGTATGCGAAGGAAAACGCGATGCGATCCTCGGCCATGACTGCTTGCGGCGAGGCGCGATGGAACACGCGGCGAGGCGGACCGAGGCAGCAACACGACTTTGGCGCGGTCATGCGGTGTGCACGGAGCGGGAGAGGGGTCGGGGTCAGCGCCGGGGGGTTCTCACCTCGTCACGGAGCTCAGCAAGGTGGCCTCCTTGACGGGGACTCCACTGCGGCGGAGATCGACGGTGGCGCGGACGAGCTCGAGGGCGACGGCGACTTTGGCGGCGCGCTAGGGCTTCGGGTGGCGGCGCGGGCTCGGCTAGGGTTCCAAAGGGGGCCGCGGAGCGCTGGGGCCATGCCTTTATAGGCGCGGGCGATCCTCGAGGCGCGAGCTCGCAGGGGATCGGGCGGCGGCGCATATGCCCGTGCGATGCGGGAGCCGGGAGACAGCTGACGAGTGGGGCCGCTGGTGGGGCCCGCGTGGCAGTGGCTGGGCGTGGGGCGGAGCGGGCCGCGGCGCTATGCAGCTGCTGCGCCTGGTGGGCCGGCTAGCGGGCCGCTCGGCCGGTCGCGGGAAGGGGAGGGAAAGGCCATAGCGGGCCGCGGCTGCTGGGCTTAGCCTACTGAGCCGGCTGGGCTGCTCGTCTTGCGGCGTGGCGCTCGCGGGCCGGCTTACTTTATTGCCGCCGGGCAGCCGAAAAGAGAGGAGGCAGCGTATTCGCCGGAGGAAAAAAGAAGAAAAGAAAAGGGTTTTCTTTTCTTAAAAGGGATTTTCAAACCTCTTTTCAAACCAAAACTTGAAGAGTCTTTTGGGACTTTGCTATAAATATTTTTATGGAATATAAATCCATTTTCCAAAGGCTTTTCTAACTCAAGCTTTGAACTCATTTTTTGAAATAGTGATTTTTGAAGGCTTTCTATATTCAACAAAGAGGAGGTCGACGTCGTGACTTGCTCGGGTTTTATAAATTATTTTTCACACACGATCACCACAAAGCAAGACACACCACGAAGCACACTTTGGTTAACTTTATAAAAGTTTTATAAAACCACATTTTCTCATTTTATATTGGAAATAAATGAATTAAATCTTGGTTATTTTTAGGAAAGTTAATAAATCCTTTATTTCATTTAGTGTTTTCTAATAACAATGAAAAACACAAATTTTAGGATGTTATAGGACATGCGGTTCTGCGCATCTCTGCTATTGCGTGCTTGCTGCTTTTGCTTAGGCAGCCGAGTTGAACCTGGCTGCGCCTATTTGTTCGGTGCTCACAACTGGAATGGGAGGACTAGCGCTGACTCCCCTTCTGACTCCTCCCGAGTTGATCCTGGCCGCGCCTATTTCCCCGGCGCTCACAACTGAAATGGGAGGACGAGCGCTGGTTTCCTTCCTGACTCCTCTCATTCCTATTAACCTTAGTTTTGAAGCGGGATAGGTTTGTTTTGACCGACATGGCTTTGCATGATGAGGGGTGTTATGTATATATAATACTGCTCGAATCATATTGCCGTGAAACACCTTTTTATGTAACGACATGGTCGTACATTTGTTAGGTGGGTCATTTATTTTACCCGTCTTAGAGGCCGCGTAGCTGGATTATATAATCTAGTCAAACCTCTCGGTTTTTATCATGCCTGCAGAAACCTTAGCTTTGGTTCTACTGACTGCTCATATTGTTTGTGGCATGCTAGAATGGGAGGTCTCAGGATAACCGGTATCGTCAGACCAAATGCGGCCTTCGCTTACCGGTCCTCACTAACCGGATTAGGTGTAGGCTTTCGGCCCTTTTGCTTGTTATGTATGCCGCATTCGGGTGATGTACGCCCGATCATGGTGCAGTATAGCGCTCCTTTCGAGAGTCCGAGAGGCTCTAATCACGCACATTCTTGAGGCATTGCTCGATGTAGAGGGTGTGTTGGTCTTGATTGTGATATTAAATACCACAAGCACTTGATGTTGTAACGAAAAGACAAGATGCATATACGGGGGGAAACCACACATCCACATGATGTTGTAACGAGAGTAGTAGTACATTTAACCCACAAATCGAGAAACACGGTGTTTTTTTGGTACAGGATCACGCCGCGTGCCAAATATAGTATTGGGGCCACGCCGCGACCAACTACGAACACGTACGACCAATCCGAGGTGTGCCAAAATGTTTCTGCCACATAGTTCGGCGCCGACATTTTGGTAAGGCAAAGTTTGTCATAATGGCCCGCACCATTTCCCATGATTCATGCGCTGATCCGCCAACGTACGGAACGATTTTGTATTATTATATTTGCTGTTAATATTACTGAGAAAGGAGCAGTTTTTATCGACAAAACATCCGTTAACACAAATGCATTACATATTTATTGGTTTAATATGTATATACTGCATTGTGTATGTGCCAGAAGATATATACTAGTGATATTACTTGAACACTACGATTCCTATAATGCAAGTGTTCATGTAAGTGCGAGAAGATAGATACTACTAGTACATACCTATTCCTGATCCCCTATAGATCAACGCTGTGGTCGGATCTTCGGTCTCAGTTTTGTCTCCTTGTTCCGACTGAGTTTGAAGCAATGGTTACGGTATTTTATAGACTAGTACTGACGCCATGCATACATTGGTATCTAGAAAAGGTAGACACTCCACATAACGGTCATTTGCATAGGAGATATATCAAAGGTTCATTGGGCAACGAAATATGTAAACAGCCAAAGCCAAAATGCGGACTTAAGTAATGAATGACCAAACTAACAATGCATTGTGATAATTGTGATTGTTGGTTTTTTTTGGAAAAATCTAGTCGGCGTTTGAATTTATCATATTGGCAAGAATGGGGACTAAACCATCGCTACATTTTAGTCTATGACTGCAGCGTGCCAAATCTAGAGCTGCGGCCACGCCCGACCAACTACGACCATCTACGACCAATGCAAGGCGTGGTGGTTCTCCCGACTGGATGGACAAAAAGAAAAATACAAATCTCCATATAAGAAGCTATCTGAACATGGCCTTTTTTTCCATGCACCAGTGTGTTTTCAAAAGTCCGGACAACTATATGTATATTTCTTAGCAATTAAATTGTGTATGGTCGGGCAACTACGCACAAGGGCATACTTGTGTTTGTTTGCAATTTTTGGCAAATGGGAACCAAAGCATGCAAATTTTATGTCATCATCTGGTTCATTACCCAACAATTGCCATTGACAAATCTAATTGTCAATGTCTTGGCGAGTCTCTAGAAAGGTCATAACAATAAGCGGACAAAACCCGTATATCGAGACGCGGTAGCATGTCGATTTATGAAAGCATGGCACGTATGCCAATGCACGACTAGTTTGGTCCGCATTGCCTATTTCGAGAACAGCACACAAAAATCCGAGGATGCGTGTATCGGCAAATCACAAAAAATACAACATGTTTTACTCAGAGCCGCCACACTAGTAGTACATTTGCTTAAAGAAACAATATGGTTGTGATTGAATAATTGCTGTCATGGTCCCTTTTTCTGAAAAAACTGTTCGGTGTTGTGAATTACTCTGAAAGACCAACTACTACGAGCGGAGGCTGCCAAATATAGTATACTAGCGGTCACCCCTGACCAACTACAACCACAGTAATTCAATTGAATCAATGCGGGGCGTGTCGAATCATTTATAGCGGCGTACAAGTATACCATATCAACAACGCTTAAAAAAAAGAATAAACCGCACATGCCCCATGTTTCATGTGCCGATCCATACCATGACAAATACCATGGAGCGTACTCACTATGTCCCAAAAATAATGACGTTTTTTGACCGGCAGAAATCGAGTTTGACATCCGTGTTATTCAGCATGGGTTTACACAAAATCGAGAAACGTACAGTAAGTTGTAAAAAAGTAATAACAGTACGTACCAGTTATTACTTCTAGTTAAATCTACTACATACGCACTATTCAGACATCGGTACAGCAGTCACAGTGTTGTCTCCTTTTTTACAGAAGCATCAAGCAATGCTGATGGTATTTTATAGAGGAACAGCGACGCCAGGCACACATCGATATATGCAAAAGGCAAGAACATAGAGACACGCAAATGGCAGACGTCATAGTACTTCCTACCACAGTACACTATGTGAGTTAGTATAAATATAGGAAGACATATGTATAGCGGCCACCACTCCATGTCCTGAATGTCATAGTGATCCACTCTACCGGTTATTGGCATAAAATCCATTTCCACAGCTGCCGCCATGGTACATACTGAGCGCTCACCGACACATCTATTATCCAGTGATCCTGCTCCCACTCCGTCGCAATCACCATTGCAGCACCACGCCGTGGCTGATACTGCCTTTATCGGAGTAACGCCGCAGGTAAATGGTCATTGGGGTGCCCAAATCTATGTAGACAACAGGCGTGTCTGGCTGGGCACATTCGTGGACAAGACGGCGGCAGTGCGCGCTTATGACATTGCTGCAGTATGTTTCCGTGGCCGTGGAACCCGAACTAATTTCTGCGGCATCACTTCCTCACTCACGGAGTTATCTTTCTTGCAATTTCATTCTAGGGAGGAGGTTGTTGAGATGCTCCGTAAACATATACACGATGATTTGGTACGGCGTGCAATCAGAGAGGGAAGCAGAAATATTCATCATGGATTAGTTACTGGTAGCACAAACCAAGCGAGTTCACACATGCAGCGTGTTTTTTTGTTCGATAAAAAGTTGAAGCGCAGTGACATCGGTAGGTTGAATAGATTACTTATTTCGAAACGGCATGCTGAAAAGTTTTTTCCACCGGTTCCAATGGTCAACACATCTGATACTCTTACTGGTGTTCTTGAACTGGCCAATGAGAATGGTAATCTATGGCATTTTAGGTACTCGTACTGGAAGAGCAGCCATAGCTACGTACTTACCAATGGATGGAACAGTTTTGTGGAGGAGAAAGGTCTACAGGAAGGGGACACCATTGTTTTCTCACAAACTTTGGACTCAACACAAAAATAACAATTCATCGGATTCAAAAAGTCTGATAAATCTGTAGTTTTGGAGGGTATTCCGATCCATGGATCAACGGTTACTCAGCCGCCATGTCGTGGGCTGAGGCTTTTTGGTGTGAACATAAGTTGAGTATTTTTTATCTGTGTTGTAATACCTGTTAGCACTATTCAATATGCAATAAAAACAAAGTATGTCCAAACACATAGAGGGTCCAAGGTCACAACCGCTAACGCTCTTGTAAATCGAGACAACATTCTAAATGTTCGAGTTTAGACCAATGCAATTTTTTTCCTTGTATGCGGCGTTGTAGTAACCGTGAATGGAGGACGGATGGTTGTTTACTTGGGACATCGATAAATCATCACACACAACAGAAACATCACGTATCAGATGTGCCCAGGTGAAAAAAGTCAGAAAGACTTAGAATTTGACAGCTTATAGCGCAAACGATGTCAAGGAAAATGTCAAGAACTTTACTTCCTGAAAAGTTTTACGCTGAACCAATCAGATATGGAGACTTATAACATGTCATCATCTTTTACAGTAGGCCCGCATTTTTTTTATACAACACTAGTGTTTCGTCGTGATAAGTTGTCTACACGCATTCTCACATGCGGAACTTTTAAAATAAAAATGGAATAATAGCAATACTACGTCGAATAGGATATAAAACTTGTGTTTGATCATCATAACAAAAGTCACAAAGTCAATCCAAGTAGTATGAATATGATATAATTTATCAAATCCAAATAGATGCGAAAATACCAAGAATGACACAAGCCTTATTTCTCCACACACATTTAACATTCTTGTCTCGCAAAAGTCGGGTTACATAGATGATGAGTTAAATCGATCTTCAACATCTTCCGTTATTTCAAATGGAGACTACGTAAGTTGGAAGTAGGATGAATCTTCCACCACAATTTAACTTTGAAAATAAATAGACGATGAGTTACACTCGACCATCAACATCTTCCGTCAATCCAAAGAAGACACCGACCGTCCGGGGTACTTGTATTGTTTATTGTCGGGAAATGAATCTTCTACGTGTTGGATTTGGTTTCTATTGCACCCATTATCTGGAAGTAGTTTGTTTACAACCACTGAGTGATTTCCAGGATCCTCGTTGCTTGACGTTGGTGCACTGTTTAAAACAAATGATTTGGTGTTGTATCTCGTCTGAGACAATGTTCTACTGGCGGAAACATCAGCACTTAATATCGCGAGAACGTTGTATTTGTGGACACCAAAGTTCGTAACGACATTGAATCCTCTACACTTGATGCTTGCTATATCATAGGCTTCTGCAGCTTCTTCCTCGCTCTCTATTTTTTATTACAACAATTGATGTGTAAAATACATATGGTTATTAAAAAATATAAAAAAATCGTGCGTGTATTAAAAATAAATGGAGTGCACTTACCAAACGACCCGAGATAAATGTCTCTCGACGCATCCAACGCGCCCAATCCTTGCCTGCCAACATCCTTTGCCATGATGCCCGATAAGTTCGATATGGATCGAAGTATTTTTCATAAATATAGACATCATAGACTTATTTTTCTCAAATCGCATCACATATTTTTCATGGATATGAAGACTCATCGCGAATACAAACCGCGAATAATTTAATTGTCTCGACCTGACACTCCTCTATAGACCGATAAGCCCCTCAAAAACGCAAAGATACTCGCCCTGTGCGTAAATAACATGATACATTTACATCTTTCATGTGAAGTGAGAAGGAAATGGACGAGTAATACAAACATAAATGCATATAAAATGGTAGCAATAGAACCTTCTAATGGATGCTACAAACTCCGTCTGAGTCATGTTTTGCATCTCCCTGATCTCCTTTACATATTCACTGACCTGACCCATTTTTCGTATAAATAAGCATTTACATCATTACCAAATATCGTCATATAATTGTCTAACTTTGGTAGTCACTTACATGGAAGTTCGTTGTCGCGCTTGTCCCATTAAACTTTAGCGCGGCAAGGTCATATGCTTTAGCCGCATTCACCTCGTTATCATATCCACCTGAAAGTAGATAATCATCATATTTGTTTTGCTTTCGTGTAATTAGTAGGGCATACATAATCTAATTGGATTGAGGAAACATACCCAGATAGACTGTATGTGTTATGACGATTGGCCGTAGATATCCACATTACAAGTTAGCAAATGGTCATGATGTAATTATATTTAATATATGAAAATAGATTTTTTACAGGCAGAATATACCCTGTCATCCTTTTGGCCATTTTCCTGTATCGCGGTATTTACTATCCCATATATGCGCTTCGTATCTCATAGTATAGCGATGCCTGTAATAAAAATCGACCACATAGAAACCATAAATAATATGAACATAAACGTACGGGAACAAATATTTTCCATTAGTTAATGAACTAATAGACATGAGCTGGAATCCGTACAAGGAAACACCACGATAAACCGATGTCCGCTGGCGCCTATCCGTAAGAGCGCAACCCAACTAGTATATATAATCACAGACTGATGCACTATTAAGTGAGCAATGATCACACTTCGTTACAGGACAAAACACGCAATACGAGATACGTCAATATATCGATATTTGCATGCACGATAGTACACATCATTATTTTAACATGTAACAGTACAGGAAACAAAAAGACAAGATGCATATACAGGGGGAAACCACACATCCACATGATGTTGTAACGAGAGTAGTAGTACATTTAACCCACAAATCGAGAAACGTGGTGTTTTTTTGGTACAGGATCACGCCGCGTGCCAAATATAGTATTGGGGCCACGCCGTGACCAACTACGAACACGTACGACCAATCCGAGGTGTGCCAAAACATTTCTGCCGCATAGTTCGGCGCCGACATTTTGGTAAGGCAAAGATTGTCATAATGGCCCGCACCGTTTCCCATGATTCATGCGCTGATCCGCCAACGTACGGAACGATTTAGTATTATTATATTTGCTATTAATATTACTGAGAAAGGAGCAGTTTTTATCGACAAAACATCCGTTAACACAAATGCATTACATATTTATTGGTTTAATATGTATATACTGCATTGTGTATGTGCCAGAAGATATATACTAGTGATATTACTTGAACACTGCGATTCCTATAATGCAAGTGTTCATGTATGTGCGAGAAGATAGATACTACTAGTACATACCTATTCCTGATCCCCTATAGATCAACGCTGTGGTCAGATCTTCGGTCTCAGTTTTGTCTCCTTGTTCCGACTGAGTTTGAAGCAATGGTTTCGGTATTTTATAGACTAGTACTGACGCCATGCATACATCGATATCTAGAAAAGGTAGCGGTCATTTGCATAGGAGATATATCAAAGGTTCATTGGGCAACGAAATATGTAAACAGCCAAAGCCAAAATGCGGACTTAAGTAATGAATGACCAAACTAACAATGCATTGTGATAATTGTGAGTGTTGGTCTTTTTTGTCTGGAGAAATCTAGTCAGTGTTTGAATTTATCTTATTGGCAAGAATGGGGACTAAACCATCACTACATTTTAGTCTATGACTACAGCGTGCCAGATCTAGAGCTGCGGCCACGCCCGACCAATTACGACCATCTACGACCAATGCAAGGCGTGGTGGTTCTCCCGACTGGATGGACAAAAAGAAAAATACAAATCTCCATATAAGAAGCTATCTGAACATGGCCTTTTTTCCATGCACCAGTGTGTTTTCAAAAGTTCGGACAACTATATGTATATTTCTTGGCAATTAAATTGTGTATGGTCGGGCAACTACGCACAAGGGCATACTTGTGTTTGTTTGCAATTTTCGGCAATCGGGAATCAAAGCATGCAAATTTTATGTCATCATCTGGTTCATTACCCAACAATTGCCATTGACAAATCTAATTGTCAATGTCTTGGCGAGTCTCTAGAAAGGTCGTAACAATAAGCGAATAAAACCCGTATATCGAGACGCGGTAGCATGTCGATTTATGAAAGCATGGCACGTATGCCAATGCACGACTAGTTTGGTCCGCATTGCCTATTTTGAGAACAGCACACAAAAATCCGAGGATGCGTGTATCGGCAAATCACAAAAAATACAACATGTTTCACTCAGAGCCGCCACACTAGTAGTACATTTGCTTAAAGAAACAATATGGTTGTGATTGAATAATTGCTGTCATGGTCCCTTTTTTCTGAAAAAACTGTTCGGTGTTGTGAATTACTCTGAAAGACCAACTACTACGAGCGGAGGCTGCCAAATATAGTATACTAGCGGTCACCCCGACCAACTACGACCACAGTAATTCTATTGAATCGATGCGGGGCGTGTCGAATCGTTTATAGCGGCGTACAAGTATACCATATCAACAACGCTTAAAAAAAGAATAAACCGCACATGCCCCATGTTTCATGTGCCGATCCATACCATGACAAATACCACGGAGCGTACTCACTACTTCAAAAAAATAATGATGTTTTTTGACTGGCAGAAATCGAGTTTGACATCCGTGTTATTCAGCATGGGTTTACACAAAATCGAGAAGCGTACAGTAAGTTGTAAAAAAGTAATAACAGTACATACCAGTTATTACTTCTAGTTAAATCTACTACGTACGCACTGTTCAGACATCAGTACAGCAGTCACAGTGTTGTCTCCTTTTTTACAGAAGCATCAAGCAATGCTGATGGTATTTTATAGAGAAACAGCGATGCCAGGCACACATCGATATATGCAAAAGGCAAGAACATAGAGACACGCAAATGGCAGACGTCATAGTACTTTCTAGCATAGTACACTATGTGAGTTGGTATATATATAGGAAGACATATGTATAGCGGCCACCACTCCATGTCCTGAATGTCATAGTGATCCACTCTACTGGTTATCGGCATAAAATCCATTTCCACAGCTGCCGCCATGGTACATACCGAGCGCTCACCGACACATCTATTATCCAGTGATCCTGCTCCCTCTCCGTCGCAATCACCATTGCAGCACCACGCCGCGGCTGATACTGCCTTTATCGGAGTAACGCTGCAGGTAAATGGTCGTTGGGGTGCCCAAATCTATGTAGACAACAGGCGTGTCTGGCTGGGCACATTCGTCGACAAGACGGCGGCAGCGCGCGCTTACGACATTGCTGCAGTATGTTTTCGTGGAACTCGAACTAATTTCCGCGGCATCGCTTCCTCACGCGCGGAGTTATCTTTCTTGCAATTTCATTCTATGGAGGAGGTTGTTGAGATGCTCTGTAAACATATATACGATGATTTGGTACGGCGTGCAATCAGAGAGGGACGCAAAAATATTCATCGTGGATTAGTTACTGGTAGCACAAACCAATCGAGTTCACACATGCAGCGTGTTTTTTTGTTCGATAAAAAGTTGAAGCGCAGTGACGTCAGTAGGTTGAATAGATAACTTATTCCGAAACGGCATGCTGGAAAGTTTTTTCCACTGGTTCCAATGGTCAACACATCTGATACTCTTACTGGTGTTCTTGAACTGGCCAATGAGAATGGTAATCTATGGCGTTTTAGGTACTCATGACCGGGAAGAGCGTGCCCACGCCTACATACTTACCAATGGATGGAACAGTTTTGTGGAGGAGAAAGGTCTACAGAAGGGGACACCATTGTTTTCTCACAAACTTTGGACTCAACACAAAAATAGCAATTCATCGGATTCAAAAAGTCTGACAAATCTGTAGTTTTGTAGGGTATTCCGATCCATGGATCATCGGTTACTCAACCGCCATGTCATGGGCTGAGGCTTTTTGGTGTGAACATAAGTTGAGTATTTTTTTATCTGTGTTGTAATACCTGTTAGCACTATTCAATACACAATAAAAACAAAGTACGTGCAAACACACAGAGGGTCCAATGTCACAACTGCTGTAACGCTCTTGTAAATCGAGACAACATTCTAAATGTTCGAGTTTAGACCAATGCAATTTTTTTCCTCGTATGCAGCGTTGTAGTAACTGTGAATGGAGGACGGATGGTTGTTTACTTGGGACATGTGATAAATCGTCACACACAACAGAAACATCACGTATCAGATGTGCCCAGGTGAAAAAAAAGTCAGAAAGACTTAGAATTTGATAGCTTACAGCGCAAACGATGTCAAGGAAAATGTCAAGAACTTCCTGAAAAGTTTTACGCTGAACCAATCAGATATGGAGACTTATAACATGTCATCATCTTTTACAAGAGGGCCCGCATTTTTTTTATACAACACTAGTGTTTCGTCGTGATAAGTTGTCTACACGCATTCTCACATGCGGAACTTTTAAAATAAAATGGAATAATAGCAATACTACGTCCGAATAGGATATAAAACTTGTGTTTGATCATCATAATGAAAGTCACAAAGTCAATCCAAAGAGTATGAATATGATATAATTTATCAAATCCAAATAGATGCAAAAATACCAGCAATGACACAAGCCTTATTTCTCCACACACATTTAACATTCTTGTCTGCAAAAGTCGGGTTACATAGACGATGAGTAAAACTGATCTTCAACATCTTTCGTTATTTCAGCCAGTAGACTACGTAAGTTGGAAGTAGGATGAATCTTCCACCACAATTTAACTATGAAAAATATAGACGATGAGTTACACTGATCCTCAACATCTTCCATCAATCCAGCAAGACACTGACTGGTCGGGGTACTGTATTGTTTATTGTCGGGAAATGAATCTTCTACGCGTTGGATTTGGTTTCTATTGCACCCATTATCTGGAAGTAGTTTGTTTACAACCACTGAGTGATCTCTAAGATCCTCATTGCTTGACGTTGGTGCACTGTTTAAAACAAATGATTTGGTGTTGTATCTCGTCTGAGACAATATTCTACCGGCGGAAACATCGCACTTAATATCGCGGAACGTTGTATTTGTGGACACCAAAGTTTGTAACAAAGATTGAATCCTCTACACTTGATGCTTGCTATATCATAGGCTTCGCAGCTTCTTCCTCGCTCTCTATTTTTTATTACAACAATTGATGTGTAAAATACATATGGTTATTAAAAAATATAAAAAAATTGTGCGTGTATTAAAAATAAATGGAGTGCACTTACCAAATGACCCGAGATAAATGTCTCTCGACGCATCCAACGTGCCCAATCCTTGCCTCGCCAACGTCCTTTTGCCATGATGCCCGATAAGTTCGTATATGGATCGAAGTATTTTTCATAAATATAGACATCCGTAGACTTATTTTTCTCAAATCGCATCACGTATTTTTCATGGATATGAAGACTCATCGCGAATACAAACTGCGAATAATTTAATTGTCTGACCTGGACACTCCTCTATAGAATGATAAGCCCCTCGAAAACGCAGTACTCGCCCTGTGCGTAAATAACATGATACATTTATATCTTGCATGTGAAGTGAGAAGGAAATGGATGAGTAATACAAGCATATACTGCATATAAAAAGGTAGCAATAGAACCTTTTGATGGATGCTACAAACTCCATCTGAGTCTTGTTTTGCATCTCCCTGATCTCCTTTACATATTCACTGACCTGACCCATTTTTCGTATAAATAAGCATTTACATCATTTCCAAATATCGTTGTATAATTGTCTAACTTTGGTAGTCACTTACATGGAAGTTCGTTGTCGCACTTGTCCCATTAAACTTTGGCGCGGCAAGGTAATATGCTTTAGCCGCATTCACCTCGTTATCATATCCACCTGAAAGTAGATAATCATCATATTTGTTTTGCTTTCGTGTAATTAGTAGGGCATACATAATCTAATTGGATTGAGGAAACATACCTGCATAGACCGTATGTGTTATGACGATTGGCCGTAGATATCCACATTACAAGTTAGCAAATGGTCATGATGTAATTATATTTAATATATGAAAATAGATTTTTTACAAAGTGCAGAATATACCCCGTCGTCCTTTTGGCCGTTTTCATGTACCGCGGTATTTACTATCCCATATTTGCGCTTCGTATCTCATAGTATAGCGATGCTTGTAATAAAAATCGACCACATAGAAACCATAAATAATATGAACATAAATGTACGGGAACAAATGTTTTCCATTAGTTAATGAACTAATAGACATGAGCTGGAATCCGTACTAGGAAATGCCATGATAAACCGATGTCCGCTGGCGCCTATCCGTAAGATTGCTCGGTGGTTGCGGTAATGTTACCACTGAGTCGGAGGCCCCCTACCAACAACGCCGATTTCCCCGTACTATATGATGTACCAGAACCATAAGCACCACTGAGAAATGCAGCGTATGTTAGGAAGTCCATTGTGGAGGGGGTGGCCCCACTTGTATTTTGTGCAAGACCCGCCGGCAACTGCGACGTACTGGCGGCACTAGCGTATGCTGCCATGCACAAATCCAGAAAACAAAATATAAACCCAGCGTCAACTACAAAAATCCGGGATAAAAAGGAAAGGAATAACTCGAAACAGTACTCACCATTATGATCAAAGAATGGCCCCCGGACCCCGATTTTGGAAGTTCTCATTATCTAGTTTATCACAACAACGTACTATCGCAAATGGACCCTGTTTTGCATGGGGCGGAGCACAGAGATTTATAGAAACAGGTAAGGATTCATTGCGACACATGTATGCTGCGTACTTTAAGCGTCGGAACATTGACACTTCAAACGCATCACCGAATATACAGGAAAGGACAACACAAAAACCGACGTAGAGCAGCCAGTCACAGTATGTGAATCTGCCCGACAAGTTATTTTTTCCGTATCTAGGTGCGCAAAAAACCACATTGGTGCATCCATTAGCTATGCAAACAGTAGGCCATCGATAAATGTACTATACCTAACAGTGGCCGTCTGCAAAAGCAAAAAAGTTTTTGGCTCTAGTATGTCGAGATGTTTTTTCGTGCGCCAACCACATCGCTGCACACATTCTCGCTTGAGGCGGATGAAGGGGCCGCTGCCGCGCCTCTCTCATTGACCCATATGAGGCACCACCCACTAGACGGTGGGCTTCCACGTCGCAACTCCTCCCCAACGGCAGGGCCGGCCCCCACAACTCACCTCACGCTGACGGGAGCTTACCGCGCACTGGCCAGGTTGGAACTGGTCCATCCGGTGGCGATGTCGGAGCTTACCATCGCGGCCGCGGAAGGCGGGTGATCATGAAGGCCTCCCACGCAGACACATCGATGCGTCTCTTGTTCTTCGTCGCGAGGTCGAGAAGGGACATGGCGGCGCCGCGACAACAGTACGCGTTCGTGAGGAGGATTGGCCGAGGCGAGTCAATGAAGAAATGAATTTTGCATTCACGGCTGATGAAAGATAAGTTATGTGTGGGGGGCCTTTCCCTGTGAATGGGCCCGCATACGTCCAAATATGTTGTAGACAGTTTAATTACAGTGTAAGAAACATGGATCACTTATTGCGTAACAAATTTTGTAAGACACATTTGTTGGACAACCAATAGTACACCTACATAACTTGTTGTATATTATTCGTATGACCAACAATATTTACGGATTTTTTCAAAACGTCGGTGTTGGGGGTAGATTGGAAGTAGGCCACCCCCTTTCGCGACGCCGCGGAAGTTGAGGAGCAAAGACTTTCGCCGAGGCGGAGTTTCCAAAGTGACGACAAGCCGGAAAGCTTTAGGCGAAAGTTGAGGAGCAAAGACTTTCGCCCGAGGCGGAGTTTCCAAAGTGACGACAAATGAAAAGCTTTAGGCGAAAGTTGAGGAGCAAAGAGTTTCGCTCGAGGCGGAGTTTCCAAAGTGACGACAGTCGAAAAGCTTTAGGCGAAAGTTGAGGAGCAAAGACTTTTGCCTAGGACGGCGTTTCCAGAGGTTCCGACGTTCGAAAGCTTTAGGCGAAAGTTGAGAGGCAGAGACTTTCGCCTAAGGCAATGTTCCCGTAATCCAGGCAGTCGAAAGATTTAGGTGAAAGCCGAGAGGAAAAACCTTTCACCGTTCCAAAAGTCAAAAGTCGAGGGGGATTTGGCTTTCGACCCGAGCCGTGCTCGAGTCGGGAGCAGGATAAGTCGCAGCTTTCACTTCTGAGTCGGAAGCTGAGGCGAATTTGGGTTTAGACTCCCAACTTGGTCCTTTTTGCCTTGTGCAAGTGTTTGGTTTGTTATAGGTGGATGATGGGCCGAGCTTCATGGGTCGAGTTGGGCTCACCTGAGGTGGTCCAAGCGTTGGAGGCGGCCTCGGAGGTCGGTTTGAAGGAAGAAAAGATAGTTTTGCCCTTCACATGGTAGAGGATAGGAGATTAGACTCAGGGGTATTTTGGTCATGTAAAAGTCCACGGACTACTATAAATAGACCCTCGGGGCATTTTGTAAACGGACCGATCCCGGAATGGAATAAAGTCGTTGTTTCATTTCGCTATAAGCATTCGTTGTTTACTTTCGTCATTTACTTTCGTTCTAGTCTTCGGTTCATCTTGCCGGTGTTCGGTCCTTGGAACGAACACCAACATTGGCGCCACCCGTGGTTGTTGCTCGACACGACCATGCCACCGAAGGGAGGACGGAAGAAGGCGACAGAGAAACGACCGCTGCCCTTTCACCTTCCGCAAAAAGGGTCGTGGCAAGAAGGATGCCGGCACTTCGGCGGAGCAGGTTCCAAAGAACGGATCATGCAAGAGAGATAGTTCCGATCGCGAAGCAACGTCGGAAGATGAAAATCGGGAACCAAGAAGAGCCGGAAGACAGGCAAGATGAACAACTCGTGCAAGAGGACATTCAGGTGATTGATCATGCCAGCTACCGAGGCAACTCAAAGTCAAGGGGAAATCGAAATCTTCAAGAAGAACATGATCGCCTAGCGCAATACGTTGCCGCCAAGAATAGAGAAGCTCTAACTCAACAAAGAAGTGCAAGAAGCGGAAGCAAGAAGGATAGCTCTCCAAAGAGAGATAGAACAGCTTCTTCAGCTCATCTTCAGCACCTCAAATGCCACCAGCTCACCTACAGTAGCTCATCTTCGTGCAACTCAAATACCACCGATTTCTTTCAAGAGAATATTCAGCCGATGCCGAGGAACAAATCACTCGACCCAACTTCTCCGCGCCCGAGCTTCAAAGGCACCCATGGCCAACAAATTACAAACCAAAGCTACCACCTTTCAATGGGAAGTCAAATCCTCGAAGTTCCCGGCAAGTTACGAAGCGGCAAGACATTCTGTCGGAGGAGACTCCGCCACATTAGCAAAATCGTTCATTATGGCGGCAGAAGACGTCGCTTACGAGTGGTACACATCTCTAAGGCCATTATCGATCTGAACTTGGGGACAACTTAAGGAGGAAATGCTTTTGACCTTTCAAGGGTTTCAAACAGAGAAGAAAACAACCAGAGATCTAATGACGCGCAAACAGGAAGATGGAGAGCCATTGTCGTCATATTTAGACAAATTGGTTCAGCTAAGAGTGCAAGTGCCAAATGCTTCCGACGATGTGGTCATCGCAGCAGCAATACAAGGCTTACAGATTGGCCCATGTGCTTTCCACTTAAATAGAGAGCCACCAAAGACAGTGACACAGCTGTTTGAAGAAATGCGAAAGTTTGCAAGATCAGAAGATGACCTTCGAAAGCGCAAGGCAACGAGAACAAGCTTAAATCAAAACAACCCAAGACAAGCTCAACCAGTAAGGCAACCGTATAATCGTGAGAAACAATCGAACTATCACCAAGTAAATAACCTTCAGCAACAACCGCAAGATCAGAGGAATATATCGAATAATGAGCCAGCGCCATATCATAATAACAACAAAGAAAATTTCCAAGGCAACAAAGGCGGACGTCCACCTCGCGGTAGAGGAAGAGGACGAGGAGGAGGACAAAGAATCCCATACTGCGTCATTTGTGGGGAGGATAAAAATCACTTCACAAAAGATTGCATATATACCAAGCTGGCGAAAGAACAGAAGGAGAAAGACGACGCAACTCCGCAAAGGGAAAATCCGAAGCATGTGTTCCACAATACGGGACGAGAACAAAGCCGTACTTCAAACCGTAACAACATGGCTTATCAACATTCGTATCAAGCTCAACCTCAGCAATTTCCTCAACAAATCATGTATCAACCAGCATACACTGCCATACCCACCTCAAAACCCGATAGTTCGCCTTTCGCACCCAGCCGCATCACAAGCAGCTTTCTTCACCACGGTACAAGAACATCAGCTTTCGGCACAACATTCTCAAGTTCAAGAAGAAAACAATCAAGAAGCACACATGGTAAATGCAAAGGCTACCGTCTCTAGGACACATTTATGCCATCATAGGCGGATCAAACCTAGAGCACAAAAACAAAAGGGCAAGAAAGGAGTACGAAAGGAGAATACACACGTGACTCCAAGGCTGCCTTTAAATAGACCAACGTGGTCCATGGCACCCATCACTTTCACGTAAGAGGACTTCAAAGTCGTGGACTATCCGCACTATGACGCATTCGTCGCTACCGCAAATGTAAATGGTTTTTCCCTACATAACATCCCGATAGACAATGGTAGCTCAAATAGACATCATCTTTGCCAAAGCTTTCAAACAAATGGGTCTCGACAAGAACTTTAGACACCGCAGTACAATTCGCTCTTCGGCTTCGAGGCTCAAGGATAAACGCAATCGGGAAAATAAACTTGAAAGTGGTCCTTGCACAAGATCAAGGCAAGAGCCGAGGTGATCACTTTCGACGTAGTCGATATGCCATACCCGTACACCGCCATATTTGGTAGAGGATTCATAAACAAGTTTGACGCTATAATAAAACAAGAGGCTTTCTATGCATGAAAGTCCCCTCACCTTCGGAATAATAACCTTGTTCGGTGATCAAGAAGCCGCGTAAAAATTGAGGGGAAACCTATTCCGGTTACAAAGATGATCAATGAAGTCAAAGAAACAAAAGACAAAGAAGAAGAGAGTGAAGAGGATGACGAGAATAAAGAAAAAGGGAGAAAGCGAGAGCCAAACCAAGTGAAGAAACCGAAAGAGTACCACCTGTCAAAATACACTCCCGACCAATATGTGCACATCGGAAAAGATCTTGAACAACAGAGAAAGATGAACTCCTCAAATTCCCGTACAAAAACAGAGAGGTATTCGCATGGTCACAACGATCTACGGGGCATGGACAGAGAACTTGCCCAAGATAATTTGAACGTATCCAAAACAATAAGACCAAGAAAACAGAAAGCCGCAAAAGATCTCGATGAAAGAGCGTAGCGAAAAAGCGTAAGTAGACAAAGCCGTTGCAAGCTCAAGTCATCGAGAAGTTCGCATCCGGAATGGTCAAGCGAATGTAGTGATGGTTCGATGAAAAATAAGAAGTGGAGAATGTGCATCGACTTCACAGATCTAAATAAAGCACGTCCGAAAGATCCATATCCTATGCCAAGGATAGATAAGTTGGTCGACATCGCGGCGGCTCGAAAGAATGAGTCTATTAGATTGCTTTTCGTGCTATCACCGATTTGGCTAAACAAGGATGATGAAGAAAAACCAGCTTCATCACCCCAAGCGGGACTTATTGTTTCAAAAGAATACCGAAGGTCTCGCAACGCAGACCAACTTTCGCCATGGCGTACAAAGTTTTTGAAGATCGTAAAGGTCGAAACTTGGTCAACTACATGGACGACATCGTTGTCAAAAGTGATAGAAAGGAATCACACATTGAAGATTTAAAGGAAACTTTCGCCAATCTAAAGAAAAGCGGTCTAAAGCTCAACCCTGAAAAGTGCGCGTTCGGCGTAAAAGAAGGCAGAATCCTTGGGTACATGGTATCGGCAAAAGGGATAGATGCCAATCCGTAAAAATTGCGGCGATAGTTAACATGAAGTCACCATCAACTAAGAAGGAAGTACAGAAGCTCGCCGGACGTATGGCATCACTAGGCAGATTCATAGCAAGATCCGTAGAAAAGGGACTACCGTTCTTTAGAGTTCTCAAACAAGCAGATCACTTTGATTGGGGAGCGGAACAACAACAGGCTTTCAAAAATCTGAAGCACTATCTTACAAGACTTCCAACACTGAACAAACCAACGATGAAAGCTGATTTGCTTCTATATCTGGCATCATCCGACACGGCAATAAGCGCAGTATTAGTGGAAGAAAGAGAAAGCGAAGGAAAGATTCAACAATTTCCAATCTACTACGTGTCAGAAGCCTTGTCAGGAGCAAAGACAAATTACACGAAACTCGAGAAAATAGCCTACACAGTGGTAATGGCCTCGCGAAAGTTGAAGCACTACTTTCAACAACATCACATAATCGTCACTTCAGCACAGCCGCTAGAAGCACTATTCCGCAATGCCGAAGCGATAGGAAGAATCAAAAAATGGGCAGCAGAACTAAACCAATACATAGTGAATTTCGCACACAGATCTACGATCAAATCTCAAGTGATCGCCGACTTCATAGCGGACTGGACTCCATCAGCTTTTGACACCACGATCAAGTTTGAAGAACCAACATGGACAATCTTCTGTGATGGAGCATGGTGTAGTTCAGGCGCCGGAATCGCAGCCATACTGATACCTCCGACAGGCCCAAGGCTAAGATATGTAGCAAGACTAGAGTTTCAGACCACAAATAACACAAATGAATACGGCAAAGTGCTATTGGGACTGCGAAAGCTGAGAGCTCTTGGCATACGCAGATGCATTGTCAAATCAGACTCACAAGTAGTGGTGGGTCACATCGAAAAAGAATACACAAATAAAGAAAGAGAACTGGCAAAATATCTCGGCAAAGAAGCTTAGAAGAATGGAAAAGCACTTTTCCGGGTTTACTCTAAGGCACATCCCAAGGTCGAAAATTCTGAAGCCGACGAATTGGCGAAAGCTGCGGCACAAAACATACCACTACCTCCAGATGTTTTTTACCAGACATTAACACTAAAGGCAGTAGCAGAAGAAGAAGAAAACCCAAGAGCAATACATATGATAACAAGCGAAGATTGGCGAGCACCAATTGTCGCATTTCTCAAAGAGACATATCAGCCAAAAGACAAGAAGGAATATCAGCGAATGAAGTCTAGAACAAAGCAGAACACAATCATTGGAGAAGAGTTATACAAAGAAGGCGTAGTTGCTCCACTTCTAAAGTGAAGGAAGAAGGAGAAAAGCTCCTAGTCGAAATGCATTCGTGCATGTGCGGTGCACACAGGGTCCGCATGAGATAGCTCACAGATCAATGAGGCAAGGTTTCTACTGGCCAACAGCGGCGAAAGACGCAAAAGAAATCGTCCGAAGATGCGAAGCTTGTCAAAGATTTGCGAAAAATCAGAAAGCTCCAGCAAATTTGACAAGTCCAATTATTCCAACTTGGCCGTTGCAAAGATGGGGGATAGACATTGTGGGCCCACTTCCGCAAGCACCAGGAAATCTAAAGTTCACCGCAGTTGCGATAGAGTATTTCACCAAGTGGATTGAGGCGAAAGCTCTAGCAAAGATCACATCAAAGACACTAATCAACTTCACTTGGCAGCGCATTATATGTCATTTTAGAGTTCCGGCATACATCACAGTTGACAACGGAAAACAATTCGATTGTGCAAAATTCAGAAACTTTTGTGAAGAATTAAACATAAAGCTAGCTTTCGCTTCGGTCAATCACCCACAGTCAAACGGAGCAGTGGAAAGAGCGAATGCTGAGATAATCAATTCACATTCGAAAATATTAACAGAAGAAAAGAAAGGCAAATGGGCACAAGAATTAACAACTTCTGTATGGGGTCACAACATCTCAAAGACCAGAGCAACAGACTTCACCCCATTTCGCCTGCTATACGGCGAAGAAGCGATCACTCCAAGAAATGAAGCTTGGGTCATTCGAACCGAAATCGCAAAGAACCAATCCAATCCAAAGATTCGTCGACATCGAAACTTCGAGCAAACAAGGCTAGAGGCAGCGTAAAACCTAGACAAATATCATCAAGAAACAACAAGCCGGAGGGACAAGAAGGTATTACGAAAGGATATCAACCCGTGAGACAAGGTCCTCATCAAGGAACCAAACAAGCAAGGAAAGTTACAAATACAATGGTACGGGCCATACATCGTCTCGCCTATGGTCAAAGAAGGAGCTTTTAGATCGATCAATGAAGATGGTGTCGAATCGACACACACTGAATGCAGCAATCTTCGCCGATTTTACCCATAGATTACAAAACAGAGATGTAATTTTACTTTCGCATTTTTACATTTTGATAGACATTAATCTCGGGACTTGCACTCTTTTTCCTCACAGGGGAAGCCTTGCGAAAGGTGTGAGGTTTTTTAATGAGGCGCCCCTTTGTATCCCTCTTTTGCAATTAGTACATCTTTCCCCATAAAAAGAACACCATTTTTCATGTCAAAGTCGAAAACAAGGTGCAAACACCTTGCATATTCGACGCAACGCAGAGTCATCAAGGTAAGGTTGTAAACAACCTCATCGTTTCCATACAGCCAACAATCGGAAGGAGCTAAAGCCGAAAATGGCTACAAAAATGGCCGAGGGGCTTAGCTTCTAAAAAAATCGAGCAAGTCTAACAGCTCGAAAGAGCTAAAGCCGAAAATGGCTACCAAAAATGGCGAGGGGCTTGGCTTCGAAAAAATCGAGCAAGTCTAACAAATCGAAAGAGCTAAAGCCAAAAATGGCTACAAAATTTAAAAATGGCCGAGGGGCTTAGCTTCGAAAAATCGAGCAAGTCTAACAGCTCGTAAAGAGCTAAAGCCAAAATGGCTACACCGAAAAATGGCCGAGGGGCTTAGCTTCAAAAAATCGTGAGCAAGTCTAACTCGAAAGAGCTAAAGCCAAAAATGGCTACAACGAAAATGGTTGAGAGCCTTAGCTTCTAAAAAAGTCGAGCGAGTCCAACAGCCCGTAAAGAGCTAAAGCCGAAGATGGCAAAATCTGAAAATGGCCAAGGGGTTTAGCTTCGAAAAAAGCAAGCCCAAATAGCTCAAAAAAGACCGAAGTCCGTAAAGCGCAGAAGTTTAACTTACGAGACAAGCACGAAAGCTCAAAGCAAGCCCGTATGACGATGGTCATGTTAAGATTTCTAAGGCAGAAATGCTCGAGTTCAATAAGCAAATGGTCAGCTACCTCGATCTCAAGCATCACTGACCTAAGAAACCCCAACAATCAATCTGGAAATTGCGGAAATACTAAAAAGGCCGGTACGTCAGAATGTGCAATGTTAAAATTTTGAAGCCAGTCATGCTTGGGTTCAATAAGTAAAATATATGCCACCTTGAGCTCAAGCATCACTGACCTACGAAATTACCGTTCGATCAAAAGGTCGTCCGATAATGGAAAGCATTAGCTAAGTCGTTTGAAGTCGATCACTTAGTTTTTGAGCACTTTCATCCTCACCACCACGAAATAGGCGGAGAGAATGAAAGGACACAAAAACCAAAAAATCAATTCATTTGAATCTAAGAAGGAAAGCTGAATCTACCCCGATACTACTACAAAATCAGCATTCGAAAGCTAACCGTTTGGTTCCTGAATCTTTTCACCCTCCCCACCGCAAAACAAGCTGGGGAGGATGACAAAAAGTCGAAAACCAAAAGATCAATTCAACTAAAGTTGAAGAGAAAAGACCATGTTTTTCCGAGTTGAGCTTCGGGTTTTTGGAGGTGGTCATCTTCCAAGCAAAATGGTGAGGAAGAAGGCCCCGCCAAGAAACCAAAAGAACAACCGCAATTTCACTACGTAAACCCTACAACCATAAGACAAATGAGACATACAAATGAAGGGAACCATGTACGCTATTTATAGGGCTACAATGTCCATACGCGCAATGGTGGCTATCACCGCATTTAAGACAAAAGATACGATGCCTCTGACAAAACAACTTTTTACATTTAGACATCATAAATTCTGACAAAAGGTCAGAACTTTAAAATTCAATTCGAAAGATACGCAAGTACAGTGGATCAAAGTTCAGATAGCTTTACAGCAATCGAGAACTATTAAATCTGATAGTGCATTAGACTTCATTCAAACAGAAGCAAATGTATTCAATTAAAAAGATACGACAGTACTATGAAATAAATTTCTGTGGTCCATGCCAGTCTTAAATGAATCCCAGACTGCATCAAAACCACATCACCTTTTCAGCACAGACAATGCATTTGACAAATGCTTTACGAGCCTATATAAGCTGGACAGTCAGACGCAATTATCAAAACCATGAGATACACACTTAGAGCAATGACTAGTCATTCTCCGAGAAAAAGGCAAGCCACTTTCGATAAACTTAGGAGCGAGAGGTCAGAGGAACAAATGCTCAAAATTCCAATTCGAAGTCCGGTCACGAATCAAAAGTTGAGCCCCCAGATAACACCAACTTGCCACAAACTATTCAAACAAGTCCATATCTGGAGTATCTTCATCCTTTTGGTGCAATGAGAGCTTTTTGTATCTTATTTATAGCATTAGCTCTCTTCATTATTTGCGCCACCAATAGCGGCATATTTTGATTTTAGGACCTTTAACTTTCGAACTCGGAGTGATGAGCCTAATGGTAGCAGCAGTTCGAATACTATTGCAATGTTAGCGGAAGTGCTAACGGAAGAATTGAAGCATTGACTTTCGAAATTAAAAAGTCGTCATCATTTCATCTTGTGATTATTTTGTCTAATAAAAACAAGTTGGTAACTTCGGAAAAACCCCTCAACCGTAGAAATGGGGGGCGGTGTTGTCAACAAATCTAAAGTTGAAGGATTTTTCCTCACTAACACAATCAAAAGATAGTAAACCTACTCGCCCCTAACTCAAAGATGGGGGGGGGGGGGCGGCGTTGTTCGATATATGAGTAAAGGGGCTCGATCAAAGGGATGATTTGAAGACAAGACATTCAATGATCAAATCAAAACCTCAAAGACTTTTATTCACAAGACACAGATTGCAGTTTACAATCATCATTTACAATCAAAAGGGTTCATCTTTAGGCACTTTCAAGGACCCCTCATCGATAGTAGGGGTCACAGGAATAAAACTATAACGAGCACGTTCTATGGGAACATCTTCATAAGGCTCATGTTTCGGAAATTTGGGAGGACTTCCAGAAAACTTGGTTCCAGAAGGTCCTTCACCGGAGCCAATGTCGCGTTGACTCCAAAATTCGCAATTTGTTCGGCAGTCCGAAGACTTCTCCTCAAGCGTGAATGCACGAAAACACCTAAAGATCGCTGAGGATGTCGCTGGCGATAGCGATGCCATGACTCGCCAGAGACATGAAAGTCATCTTTCGCAATAGCAAGAGGGAAAATCTCAACCGCATCGGTTAAGTCAGCCTCATCAACCTGTCAAAACACGCAAGAAAAAAGCTAAAAGTACTTAAGATACAACAAAAGCATTTCAAGAGTTTTACAGCATCCACGCAACATCGCGCCTTCATAATTCACATTGTTTTTTCAAAAGCATAAGTCCTAATTCTGAGCTACCGGTGGATCATTCTGGGCGGAAGAGTCGATGCCACCAGGAGGAGTGTTCTCAGCATTCGCAGTCTCTTCAGTAGCTGGGGCTGCGATGGAAGGAGTTGGTTGCGCATCACCAGACGCCGCGTCAGCTGGGCTTCCGCGTGCCGCACGTTGTCGAGCATTCCTGGCGTCGATAAATTCCTGAACTTTCGCCCTAATTGCTTTCTTCTCATCCGAAGTCTACAAAAAGGGGGAAGGAAGAGGTCAATATTTTAAGAAAAATGACAAAGCATAATCAAAAGTCAAAAGTAACAGTGCACCACCTGGCCACGCGAAACGGCAGCGCGAATAAGTGCAAGGTCGCGGCCACCTTTCAACCAAAACTCGTCATAAAAGCGATTAGCATCAGCTTTCGAATCAGCACGGCGCTTGTAGTATTCATTGGGCGTCTTAATAACCATTTCGGACGCATGAGAGCATCCGTGGTCCCGAAGAGCTTGAGTGAAAGCACTGATTGCTTCAAGGGCGGCAAAGTCACAACCCGTGTTTTGCAAGTCTTCGTAACTCGAAAGTTCATCGGCCAGCCAAGTCAAATATTCCATAGGCGGCGTATTTTGGGGCAGCTCAACTTCCGAACCAACCCCCTCAACAAGATTCTTATAAGCAAGGAAGACTTTCTCGCCCTTCGGCGTCAAGGCCCATCGAAAATCTTCCTCGCACTGGAGCAGCTCATTAATAGTCTTGTTGAGCTCATCAACTTTTGCCACAAGCAAAACCTTTTCAGCATCAGACTTCTCTTTCTCCTCCCCAAAATCTTTCTTCAGCTTCGCATAGCCCTCTCCAAATCATTGATCCGCTCATCTTTCTCAGTGATTGTCTTCCGAAGAGAAGAAATTTCTGCTTCATCTTTCTTGAAAAGAGAGCGGTTCAGAATCACCGCCTTCACAAAAAAGAGAAATGCAATCGAAAGTTTAGACACGTAATATCAAAACCTCAACACAATATCGAAAGCTAAGGATATGGAAACATGCAATTCACCCGGATAAGGTGAGAGGTTGCAAGATCATGAAGGCCTTCTCGGTTAAACCGAAGCGAGACCATTCTCAACTTGCGGCATTCCGAAGGACTTGGCCGCTTCATCGTTGGCTTGTGCCGCCTTGGCATTTGGAAAAATGCCCATCTCGTCATGTCTAACTTTCGCCATCGCGGGTGTCTCGGGAAACCCAAGAGAGTTTGAGATCTTATAAGCCCTCTCTCGACCGGGGTCACGCTCTTCGGAAGAACTCGTCCCGAATAAACCACCATTTCGCCGTAGTCATCGGAACATGAATCCAAGTCCAATTCACCATGCCCAAACAAAGACCCCTAAGATGTTTTCAACCATAGACTCTTTGAAGAATCGAGACTTACCAACTTTCGGCGAATGGCGCCCCGACGTCACTTTCGAAACATCTTTTGAAATGTCTTTCGAAGCTTCCTTAGAAGCCTCACCAGCCTCGGTGATCTTCGAGCAAAGCGGTCTTTTGCCTCTTCGAATCCCGATCCGATGTAACAAATGGCTTTTCGCCAAGATTGGAATCAATGTTCGAAACGATGTAGTGTCATCATCATCCAACATCCGAGGATCTGGAATCTTGGCGTGTCCACCCATGGATCTTCTTTCTTCTTCTTCTTCACGAGGAAATCGAACAAAACGAAAGTTCATCATTAAACTAGAAAATGCAGGAAACAAAGCTTGAATTCACAAAGCTATCGAAACAAGTAAATCGAACCATTTCAAAAAGAGACATTCCCCGATCGAGTTTTCCCGATAGTTACACCCGAACTAGGTCGCATAGCTTTCGCAATTTCCCTTCCAAACTTAACGTCACCGGTTCGAACAACGAACCTCCCAAGGACATGCCTTTCGCTTTCTTGTCTCAAGAACTTGGGTTGCCCGAACATGACCACCATGTCCACTCCTCGCCCTCTTCGCCCGTGCTTTTTCGGAACAGCTTCCGCATCTAAAACAGACTTTGGATCAAGCCTGTTAGAATACGGAACACCGATCAAGTCGAACATCCGATTCAGACGAGCTCCAGCCAGTCCAATCTGAATGCACAATTTGTGCTCTTTCTCACTATAAGGGCCAAAGATTTCAGAAACACAGCTTTCGATATGTGCTGCATATTCCAGTTTTTCATCCTCCGCAATATGGTCGAAATCGGTATCGTGAACAAAACACCCGGTCGAAGTCATAACAAAATGATCGAAACCAACTTTAGGGTCGAGGGGTAATTGCCCTAATACCATCCACTCTTCTGCCATGTCACGACTGGTTTGTTTGGAAGCAGTTCGCCAGAAATACTTGCTAGCATCTTCTTCATCAGGACTTGGAGTAAATTCAGCTTTCGCTCCCTCCACCATGGGCAAAAGCTGAGACACTAGAGGATGTGCCTTTTCCAACCCTTCAGCTTTAGCAGCTTCAACATCCGCTGCCTCACAGACGCGAACATAAAACCAATAGTCCTTCCAGCCTGGCCATTTGCCCTTGTAAAATGGCACTAAAGTTTGGACGCGATTATGGAGGTGAGCGGTGAAGTTATAACCACCATATTCGGAGGTATACCGAATCTTCCTTTTCTTGTCAGACCTGGTGTCCAGCCTTCCATAGCCACTGTAATTCTGCACAAATGATTCGGAATTAAGAGGGCAGCCGATGAACTTTAGTCCCATAGCAAAAATGCTAAGACGACTAACACCATTAGGAGTAAGATGGTGAAGTTGCAGTCCAAATTTTCCAAGAACTTCCGCAACAAACAGTTCACAAGGAATGGTCACCCAAAGACGGAAGTAGTCGCGAAAGACGATAGCCTCATTTTCCTTGGGCTCGTGGATGGTCTCGTCCCTCCTCAGGAGCTCGCATCTATCGCGAACCGCCCGAGTCATGTATCCTTTTGACACATAACTATCCAATTCATCCTCATCAACTCTTGACACTTTCAACTCATAAACCGAAACTCGAGGGTAATCTTTGGGTTTAAGATTGGCTTGGGAAGTAGCAGAACTTCCGCATCTAAATCTTCCGAATCATTATCACTCCCAAAGATCGAATCATTCGGGGCTCCATCAAGATCGGCCTCGACGGGCCCTCCGATGAGGAGAAAGATCAATTCCATCGAAGGAGGAAATGAAGGAATTTCAAAAGTATCATCAATTTCGACGTCCTCATCCGCCGCATCGAAAGCACGCAAAGGAATAGCAACGACGTGGGGGAGCAGCTTGCTCTTCACTTTCCGAGCTGTCCTCCGAACTAGAGCTAGTGGGAACTTGCTTGTTTTCCTCATCGTAGCGTAAGACGAATGCTCAAGAATTAGAGCGAGAAGAATTCGTGGAAGAGGATTCACTCGCCATCTAAAAACACAAAAAATTGAAATAAAAAACACGCGAATGGAGAACTAAAAACATAAGGCGAAAGCTGGAAGAAAAAACTTACCAAAAACAAGTCGGACCGGGCTTCACACCTGGGACGGAAGCACCGCGGGCTCTTGTCACGAAAGCGCTAAGCGAAAGCTCCAGGCGAAAGCGTCAAGCGAAAGGAAGCTGATGCGAGCGTGAAGACAGCAGCGAGCAAATGGGCGACACTCGCCGGGGGGGGGCGGCTTATATAGGCGCGGTCGGCAACGGTCGCCTCGATTTGCGAGCCGACGCGTCCGCCCCCGCCATGCACGAATCCTGAGAGGATAATGCAGATTAAAAATAAATCAAGAAAATGAAAATTTTCAGCATTAATGAAGGAAAGTTGCGGGAAAAATCAAAATTTGATCAAAAACTCAAAACTACAATTTCGAAAGATGAGAAATCAAAGTTTAGTGAATTTTCGAGCAAATCCCGGGGCGGCGTTGGCGAGAGATTAATTAGCGTATCCCGGCTAAACAAGTTGAGCCAGGACAGCGCTAAGGGGCTACTGTTGGGGGTAGATCAGAAGTGGTCCACCCCCTTTCGCCAGCACGCCGCCGGAAGTTGAGGAGCAAAGACTTTCGCCCGAGGCGGAGTTTCCAAGGTGACGACAATGAAAAGCTTTAGGCGAAAGTTGAGGAGCAAAGACTTTCGCCCGAGGCGGAGTTTCCAAAGTGACGACAATAAAAGCTTTAGGCGAAAGTTGAGGAGCAAAGACTTTCGCCCGAGGCGGAGTTTCCAAAGTGATGACAAATGGAAAGCTTTAGGCGAAAGTTGAGGAGCAAAGACTTTCGCCTAGGACGGCATTTCCAGAGGTTCCGACGTTCGAAAGCTTTAGGCGAAAGTTGAGAGGCGTAGACTTTCGCCTAAGGCAATGTTCCCGTAATCCAGTGGTCGAAAGATTTAGGCGAAAGCCGAGAGGAAAACCTTTCGCCGTTCCAAAAGTCGAAAGTCGAGGGGGATTTGGCTTTCGACCGTAGCCGTGCTCGAGTCGGGAGCAGGATACGTCGCAGCCTTTCACTTCGAGTCGGAAGCCGAGGCGAATTTGGGTTTAGACTCCCAACTTGGTCCTTTTTGCCTTGTGCGAGTGTTTGGTTTGTTACAGGTGGATGATGGGCCGAGCTTCGTGGGCTGAGTTGGGCTCACCTAAGGTGGTCCAAGTGTTGGAGGCGGCCTCGGAGGTCGGTTTGAAGGAAGAAAAGATAGTTTTGCCCTTCACATGGTAGAGGATAGGAGATTAGACTCAGGGGTATTTTGGTCATGTAAAAGTCCACGGACTACTATAAATAGACCCCCAGGGGCATTTTGTAAACGGACCGATCCTGGAATGGAATAAAGCTGTTGTTTCATTTCGCTGTAAGCATTCGTTGTTTACTTTCGTCATTTACTTTCGTTCTCGTCTTCGGTTCAATCTTGCTGGTGTTCGGTCCTTGGAACGAACACCAACAGTCGGTGATTGTCAATCTCAATGATCATCAAACCAGCTCAATAAACACCAGCATCTATCATAAAATGGTGTATATGTCTGTTTATGGCACGCAGCACATCACATTGATTCAACTAGAGTAGACATGTACATCCGGGTGGCAACTCATACACAAAAAAAGGACAAGCCGGCAGAACAAGATTATTGTGCTCTGCAACGGACGGTGGGTGCTGAGCAGTGAACTAAACATTTGCATTGCGTCGCCGTACGACACATACTCGTTCAAATGAAATAGAATGACATAGTGAAGTATAATGGTTGTTGAGACCCTTCATGAGCAGCCACTTATGTTTCCAGCTCTTTGTTAAACATCGGGAACTTTTCCAGTCATACAGCACAGTCGATCGAATTTTTTGTCGGGGAACAAAGGGAAACAAAGAGAAAAAACACAGATAACAGAATGAACAACAATGTACAAAATATCCTAAACGACAAGATATCCGCATTATAGTTGTGGTATCCTTCTGTAATCACTACCACTGAAGTACAACTAAGGCATAAACTGCATTTGCTTAGAATTAGCATTTGTTCACTATGCGTCGCAACCAAAGACCAAATTTGCACAGCGTAATAAAATGCAAGACACATAGATACAATTAAGGTTTTGGCAGCAAGAACTGAGGCGGGGTCGACTACGTTGGTAAGCAACACAATTATCAGGAATGTTCCAGCGAGGCACAAACCATGCAAAAGCCTCATATTGTGGCGGGGTCGACTACGTTTGTGGACGTAGGTGAGAGAGGACCGAGAGATATGCTTCCCCGTCTAGGCGGCATGAACAAGCGCTTAGATGTAAGGGCAACTATCATAGACGTAGCGATATATGCGCCACATAGCAAACACAAAATTACATGCGAGTTCGGCATATGAATATTTTTGCTCTCAAGTGTTATTCTGCCAACCCAGAGTTCAACCGACCATTGGTGGAAAATAACGTAAGCTTGTCTAATGCCATGAACTCTTGATCTTATTATAAAGTTAAAAGCAGTGTCCATTGTGGAGAGATTATCTATTTTTCTAGCGTAAGCGAACGTTTCCCGGAAGCGTCGCCGTTCCGTCGACCAACCGATCATAATTATGCATACCGACGGCAGCAGCTCCTCTCTACACAAATAGTCAAAATATCTATTAGTAGATGACACGATTGAAACACATGTAATCAAAAAAATAATATCAAGTATTCTTTATCTTCTTGGAAACCTGCATAATGCTGTACATGCGATTGGTGCTCTCCGCATAGATGGGAAAGTTTTTTCCGTGATAAGCGACAGCCACAGGTTCGCCATGCAATACCATGGTGTTCTGTCTCTGTGTTGAGATAAGGGTATACCCAAATAAATGTTCGTGTTAGTATGCAAACGTTTTTGTCTAGACTAAAATAGTTTCCCTTCAAAAAAAACAACGATGACACATACCTCATATGTAAGACCATAATTACACCGATTCAAGAATCCATCACGTAAAAGTCTTATATGATACGTGTTTTGTATGAACTCCATATCCCGCCCAATTAAAATACAATTATATATATGATATTATATTCATATAGGAACGAAGGTGCGGTGTGTTTGTTTGAATACCCGTATCACATTGCGCAAATCATGTATGTAGTTGGTAGCACCATTCAAAATATCTGTTCTCGCTCGTTTCCTCCAAAACTAAAACAAAAGAGTTTACGAGATATTCCGACCAACAGCAAAGCACCATGCAAATAATCGTAATAAAAATAAGGCGTACTAGCATTTTATTACCTTAGCGACATGGGGCAATAAACTAGCTAGATTATTGAAACCAGATCTCAGCCTTTGCCGCCTTTATCTCGTAGAAAAAAATTGGAATTTTTTTTAGCGGTGTGTTTATGCTTTACATATACCAGGGGAACCAGTTTGTTTTGCGACGTAGATCACATGCAAGGACAAACCTTTTCTGTTCTGCGACGGTGCTTGGTACGAGATTCGTTCCTACGTTCCCCGTTCGGTTGACACTCCATCCGATCAATGACGAAGCATTCACCAGTCAGATCACTTGGTTCGGGCTGTTAATCAAGAGTTCGAATAGAGATCACAAGCATTTTGTTTAATTTGTTATGTGACGAAAAAGGAAACACCTACAGAATAATAAGACGTACCATTGAATGGATCTCCTTTTGGGTCATCAAACCATTATTCATCATCGGTTTGTATAGAACCACTGCACTGAGATCTTCGTTGAAGGACGCATCACGTACAGAGTCCATGAAAGGATCTGATACTAGATACACTTCAACATATATATAGACGTATACACACACAATGATATCATATATAGCTTGCTAATTAAATGATTTACATGTAAGCTTAGCAACATGTGTTCGATGGTACGAGGGTATATATATATTCACGCACAAAGACTTAACATGTACTCCTACTCACTAAGTGTGTTTGTTCGTGGACAAATATATTGCGACGTGCAACTCAGAATAAACTCACACGAAATTTATGTACTCGAGTTTTTTTGTCGCGTTTTAGATCATGGTGCAAAGGCACACGTAAAGGCCTAGTATATGAAATACTTACCGTATGCGCCGACGCCCGAATATCTATGCTTTGCATAAGTCCAAAAACTTTTTCGAACGGCGATCGAACCCAAAACATGGTAGTTTTTCGACGAGAATCGGGGACACAAGTGAAACCAAAATCTTTAGAACGTCGAATACATGCACCAGGGGATTTGGAAAGTTTTGGGAATATTGTAGGGTGGACTGACGTCGAGCCACATCAATGCATGCAACAACAAGATATTTTTCTTACACAAGCTCCAACGGGTAATACCCACCGGTAGCCAAACAAGTATAAACGATCCATTTTATTATACATTTATTATTTCCAGTTGGCGTTTGTCGATGTTGTTGATTTGTTCTCATACAAAAACATTGTCGAATCGGTGTTTGAAAACCGTTGCTAGTTGAAACGAACAGGGGTAAGTCGTTTATAATTACACGAGTAAACAAACATCTTTCACGATCCGTCTCGTTTCAACAAGAACATCAACAACAAAAATACAACTGTAACCAAATGTTTTCTAAGCCAGATTACATAATTATTAAACTACGTAATACAACAACAAATTAGTCCTCAGTTCTATTCTTGCTGTGCCTTCAGCATCATCAGCAAAAACGGATACAAAAATGACTGCTCCACTTGCCTCGTCAGTTAATCTGTAATGAGCTTGAGTTATTGGAACTAGAAGAATGAGCTCAATATATTGCACCCGGCTGCTATCTCGATACATCGTATCTTCTCCAAATGAGAGATATCAAGGTTTCTAGCAACTGAAAACTGGTTGACGATCTTCATTAGCTTCACGATGTATTTGTCGTACAACCGCACCATTGTTTCCTGATGCCATCTTATAACCAGTAACAATAAACATCGTAACCAAAGTTAGAATGCCGCATTATAAAAAAATAAGCTGCAGAAATGATGTTTCCCATTATATTACCGGTGAAGGATGTACAGTGTCATTGATGCGAATACCCGGCATCTCGAGGAATCGGGATGTCTTGAATGGTTACAAGGATGTCTCGAGCCATGGCCGGGGCATGTTTAAATACTATACCATGCGTATGTGGGCCACATGACGGCGCATAAAATTAGATAAATGGACAGCAAACATGCCGGATGGTGTTTTCTAATAACGTGATGCATATTTATTATAATCCATAGAATGTGAACATATTATCTAAAAAATAGAACGTGAACATAACAGACGACATTTTTACATACTCAATTAGTTGTAACACAATATCACGAGGCGAATAGATTTGCTAAAAGTAATATCACGATTCAAAATGTTGTAGTTGTATGGTTGTATATATCCAAATGTATGGTTCGTCTTAAAGGAAACATACTATATGCGGCAAATCTACTCAAGACATCCTGATTTCTACGACACAACATTGGGGTTTACATTGGTATACGTTTTTTGATATTATACTACCAGCAAACAACCGACACAACTGTCGTAAAAACCATCCTGATCAGCAATGATTTAGGACGGTATGCCCAAAAGGTAGGCAGGCAAATATAGTTTGTACCATTAGCAGTTTGTACAGCCAGGCAAGCATAGTCAGGTTGTACCTTTTCATGTTCCAAACGATTGATTCTTAATCTGCATTATGTCAATAAACTTCACGGACAGCAGCACACAGAACAACACTAATTAATATCTGCGTTGTAGTTCTAGTTGACATATCCGAATATCATGTTTTATACGTGAAGGAACCAAGCTCGAAATGATAATTGTACTGTTGGCCAAAAATATTTCCCAGCCTAAGACATTTTGAACCAGGTGAGGTAAATGCGAGTGATAAAGCGATACGTTATGCACCTGGGGAAGTGCGCGGTAAACGCGCGATGCACTATATAACTAGCTACCGTTTGTTTCCATCGGAGAAGTGCAATAAGTTCAACTTAATAAACTAAATCGCACAAGGTTATCTCAGACCAACATGCCTAACTGAATTACCCAATTCGTAGCAGGGGCAAATAATACAGTATGTACTGCATTTTTTAATAATACAGTATGTAATTTTGAATGGATTGCACTTCCACACAATAGCACGTAGGCATGATGTCACAGGTGTCACTAGAGTCGTTTCATTTGGTAAGTGTATAGTAAGATGGTGCAATGAGTTGGAAAAAACACATTCACCATCGTAAAGTCCGCTGGAGATGATGGAGTTGGCGTCCGCCTAGTGTAACTCATCATGGACCGTGACGATACTCAACTTTCTATCACAAACAAAATCTTGACTTCGTGTAACACGGACTTTACGCTTTGTCAGATGATTGAATAGTTACATCTGATGTATCATTTACTGACTTTTAATCTGCCAAGGTGCTTTGATACATCAGACTAACAATGTTAGGGGTCTCTTGAGCCGTACATCCATTACGTCGAACAATCCACGAGCACAAATCTACAAAAATATGTTGAATAAACTTAAAACGGAAGCACCAAAATGTATCGAACAAACCATGGTTAGGTTACGGGAGCACAGCTACAAAAATGCGTTTGATTAGGTTACAGAATCACTAGCCGTTTTCAATGTAAGCAAACACACGTATGCATCTAATGTGTTTTCTATACCACCATGTGAAATATTTTCCCTACTAATCATGGTTACCAAATGCAGTTTTATGTAAGTGTGTGTACATAGGTATCTGTCTAACGGATATTCTGCATATGGAAAACACAGCAATTTGGATTTGGTTTCTACATTTATGTTTAGCCGGACATTCAAATCGATAATCGGCTTTGTTCAATAAAACATAACAGAGGGGCATACAAAAAAGAAGGAACTCATGATCATAACAAACTTATGGATGGATGGTACATACAAGTTGTTGTTGGAAGCCGATATATGCAATGCGCATAGATAACCATTCTATAATCAACATGGTGAACGCACGTTAGTTTAGTTGTATTGCCTCAGTTTCTATTTCAAACTGTTTTCCTAAAGTAGAAAACTATAAAGTAAGACTTTCCCAATCATAAATGGATGGCAAGAACAGTAATGTCCATGTTGCGAAATAAGACATAATTTTTCCGCGTTGGTGCGTCAGTGTGGGGGTATCGTAGCCCCACTGCGAACTAACAATGTACTAATATTGACGTAAGTGGTGTGTCAGTGTGTGGGTATCGTGACCCAGTGTGCTGCGCTGCATGATGTCTGCATATCCAGCACCAGATGGCTCGTTAAATACTGTAGCGCACTGTTATATACACACAAACCACTGTAGCGTCCGATCAGAGGTCTAAAACAAAAAAACCTCAGTTACTACTTATTGGTGTCCTGTATCCTGTCAAACCATAAAGGATCAATTACCACACCTTATTAATTACTTATGTACATAGGAAAATCATGTTTCCATTAATTTAAATAATGACATTTTGAAGAATCCGGGCACATTTTCATTAGGCATACTTCCAGGAAGGATATATATTTTAGTAAGTTGAGCATGAATTACCTCACCCAAGCACTTTGTAATCCTTAATATATGTTAATATTTACCTGGGTATTTACGAGTTGCTGCATCGTTATTTGCACGGGGTAGCTGCTAGTTTTATTGTATAATCAATGACGACCACCACATGGATCCGAGCACAATGTTATATTGTCTATCTTTGGGATGCAACATGGCAGATAAAATGTAGGGGAGCGCATGGAAGCCACGAGGAAGCGAAGCGCAGGGGAGCAAACAATTAATTCATCCCCGATGTGCTACAATATAACATAGTAGTTAACGCCGCCACCCGCCCCACGGCACCCCCACCACCCGACCCCCTCCCCCCACCCCCACACCCCCTACGACACCCCACTCCGGTCGAGTCATTATATATCTCATAATAGATTCATCAATCCTTACCCCCACGATTGCCATTCGCACATATAGCATCGTCAATCTCGTTTCAACAAAATACTAGTTCTACATACAACGTGTTCTCCATATCAATCTCATGACCTCTCTCGAAGACCTTCCCGATGACTTAGTTTGCATCATAGTAGAGAGAGTTGTATGCCCAGTCCCTCAAAACAGATTTGCTATCGCTTCAAAACAATGCCGTCATGTGTATTTGTTGATCAAGAAATCTGTCCAGCTTCCCATCCTAATAACACCAAGTGCTTGCAACGCTTCAATTGACCATAGCACTCCAGACACCATAATGGAGACTGCTTTTTGCATCCGTTGCATGCACAGACACAAACTTCGTTTATGGGGAACAGTTATTGGAAGTAGATACATCTCTTGCTCTGCACCTGGATGGTTAATTGTCGCCAGACGGCAAATTTTCGATCACATGCTGTTGAACCTTAGGGACGGATTAATATATGTCTCCCAGAGTACGTCCTGCTGAGCGGTGATGAATTCGCATCTCGTATTGTGATACGAGCAGTGGCATTATCTAGTCAACCATCAACACATCAGTCGTGCCTGATAGCTATCATAGCTACAATCAACCGTAATCCAAGGTGTGTTGGAAGAAATCTTGTATGTTTTAGCCATATCGGCCATCTCCTCGCTACAAACTACCTAATGGGTGACTTTGAAGACTCTATATTCTACAAAGGGTCGTTTCACACTATATCGAGGCGTGGACATATATTGGTCACTTCTCCGGCAGATGACAATTTCATTGTGCGTTACAGTCACATGTTGACAATCTCTTCTGGTCCATACGAGTTATCGTATGGGTACTTGGCGGCCAGATATCTAGTTAGTAGCAGAGACGAACTTCTAATGATTTCACGGTACAGCCCTGCACTGGGTGAACGAACTTCATTCTTCATTGTTTACCGTATGGAGATTCTACAGTCGACATCTGGGAGTGAAGATGTATTTGTTTGGAAACAAGTAGATGATCTGTCTGGTCGGGCTTTATTTATTGGTCGATGTAGTTCGGTTTCATATGAAGCTGCAAAGCACGAAGGTATTGATGAAGGTATTTATTTTAAAGATGATCGGAGCTTCGGACGTTGGACAATGATATCCCACGGACTTACATCTATCACTGGTTATCATGGAGACGACAATGGTCATTGTTGCTTAAAAACAAAAACAATAACAAGATGGTCCTGCGGGGTTCCTTCTTCGATGTACTCATCTCCAGCATGGCTACTTCAAGAGCAAACCAATTCGTACCGTAACGCAATAGATGTGTAATTTCTGAATAGCTTAGGACAACTGCTGGTCTAGTTAGTGATTGTGTAGTAGATGCTCAATGCATTCCGTAAACTGTTTTCATTGTACAAATAAGTATGTACCGGTACCGCGACCATGTAAAACAAAAGTATTTTTACAAATGTAGACATGTTTGCACAAAATGTGATGATATACATTGTGATGTGTGTGATTTTGTATACGAACACATAATCCAAACGGTGTGTTAGCCCGTTTCTTTTTACATGATTCTTATATTTGTACAAAACACGTTCGAATATAATCTAATTAGTCCTAACTGGATTACTAGTGGTAGCTTTAACCAGCTAGATGCACCATATTTGGCGGTTAAAGTTTGTAGTCGGAACATCGAATAGAGCCCATGGGTACTTCTCGGTTTTGAACTAGATGAATACTCATACTACCAAAGGTCGTAATGGCGACATCGACGCAGCATTCGATAAAATATTCTCCTTACATGGATATGTAACGTTTCGAGTGCAAAGCATAGTACTATGGACAACGACACAGGTCACAAAACTACATGTTTCTTAATAAAGAACAATTGGCATTATGTGACCAGCATTATAAAGTCTCCTTGAATCATAGCCTCTGCAAAATATCCGACAAACAGCATCAGAATATGGGCCCAAAAAGAAATTGACGTTATCCGGGACACAGAGTTCGGACGGCACAAAAAACAAAAACACATAAAGTTACCGTCCGTTTGTTCAGCAGGAAATGACAGATGCACTAATCCAGATAACAATTCTTTCGCACGAATCAAACCTAGTCACGATAAAGATCATACAGTACCCAGTACTACTATTATCGTAATTTATCGTGTCCGAAAGATCAAGCACATCGTGTTGAATATTGCGTGGAGGCTCCCGTGTGTAGTGCCGAGGTCTTGTTTCAGTGCATCCGCAAAATCTCTATGTCATGTATCTAACAGCCTGCCTACACAATACCAACTCCCCTGGTTGTTAATACCGTTGGGCAATACGCATTCACACAGCCGTGTCCCTCGCTATGATTCTTGGGAGTATATTCATTGTCTAAAGTGCGAGCGCAAACACCGTGTGTTCCTACGTAATGTTCGTGTTGGATCTAGATTTACTGGGTGTCCTGAATCAAATTGTGTCATTGTGACATGCCAAAAATTGTCAGGACACGTAGTTGTGAATTTGAAAACTGGGGCCATACATTCTCTTCCAGATATATATTTCATACCAGATGATGGCATCCCTTGTCGTATTATCATAAAGGCAAGCAGTTTGTCCAGTAGTCCGGAAACACCACCAAACTGCATGGTCGCAAGCATATGTGTAGTCCGGACACAGTATAAGTTGCATATACGTAATATTAGGATTCGGAATGCCTATAAGACAACTGCTCCTACGATCAAAATATGGTTGTAGACTATTCATATTATATTGCTAGTCACTAGTCAAATATTATTACCATGCGCGCTATGATAATTCCAAATATGTATATTATTCTATAGTTTTGTTGCATAAATTACCTTACCCAATTCAATATTTAATATTAGAAAGAATGTAGACTGCATCGCTCACCGTACATGTCTTATATGCTAGTTCGTTGGGAGTGACACAATGCCACCTCACTTGGAGTTTTGGAAGGACACGCTAAACCATCCACAGCATAAAACTAGCCCGTAAAAATATATTGGGCCAAAATATACTTGTACATGGGTCGTAAAGAGATACCCTTGGTCGTGTGGGCCTTTGATCATGGGATTATATACCACATGGGAACCCTAGACTGTCGATGCTCCAATACTTTATAGAGTGCTTGGACCAGCCCGCCGTTGCTCCGCCATCCATCCGTCGCCGCCACACGCCGCATCCGCCGTTTATCGAGCGTTGTTAGCTCTTTACCAAAACCACCGCGCAAAGGAGCGCGTGGATTGAAACACACTTCAAGTATACATATTAGAGGATAATCTATATAGATCCGACATAATTGACTTGGAATAAGCATGGGAGCTTCGATTTCAATGGTATGCATGTAACTACACGTTCGCCATACCATACGCAAGGTTGTTTTTTTTCGTATGCATAAACGTCGACTTGGTTTCTGATTTCTTAGTTTTTATTCCGATAAGCAAATGATTGGATTTTTCATCCATTTTTTTAATGCTGATTTTTCATCCAATTAGGGGACATCAATATGCTCCGGGATGACCACAAGCCATTGTTCACTCCAAATTCATGTGGATTCACTAGTTTTGGATAGACCGGTAATCATCGATTTTTAATGAAATATACTACAAGTCTCGTAAAGACTGTACACTACCAGCCCTGACTGCCTTCTATTGTTTGATGCAAATTCGAACAGATTGTTCCGTTTAACACGGTGAAGTCAAGCAATTTGTCAGCGGGAGATTGTGTGATGATAACCGACTACCTAAACCGTGGCCACCCGGTTTATTTGGAACGAACCACCGACTTGTTTTATTTTGGAAATGGATGGCGTGAACTTATCTCTGCAATCTCTTGCCGAGTTGGCGATGTTTTGGTGTTCACCAGGGTAACCGACAGGGGCTGCTCGGTGTTTGTTCTGAGAGAGGGGAACGATGGAGTTGTGACGAGCCCTAACGCATTGGGTATAGACGGGGCAACCCACTCAGCAGAGCATTCGGCGGCAGGTAATGAGATAAATGGTCTTATTTTGTTGGGTGCTCCAATGCTAGGCTGGTTTTTGACAAATATTTAATCAAACAAAAATACCAAATATGTTACACGGAACTGAGGAACATCGTGTTTTTTGTGGAAGGGCATATATGCTGTCAGTAGTAGATCCCAAGGAAAAACTGAATTAGTAAACACACACACCGACATTGGATAATGTCGTGTTGGATAAAATAGTTGGGAGTGTGCGACTGGGTAATGTATTAGGTGGATATTCAATCATTATTAATATTGGAGTATAGTCATATTCATTCTTATCTCGCTTGAGAACACAAGCCACACGCCCATTTTGCATTCTCGGCTGCCATCCAACCTACCGAGACCAACATGGGAATTCATGTTAACACACATGTTTCGTGCAATACACCGCCATTGTAGGTTTGGCATGTCTTTTGAAATACAAGAGACAAAGCCGGCCTCGACATTTAAGGGTAAATACAAACAGACAAAACTAACCTACCCGACCCAAAAACTAGTAGGAAGCAAACTTTTCGGAAAAATGCTAATAATCTATGAACCTTTTACTCGAACGAAAGGATGAAATCGTTAGCCAAAACTTCTACAAGTTCCAAAACCAACAAGCAGCTATGCATTTTTAGATGCTACAGTCCAGAAGACCAGCCCCACAGCATAACAGTCTCAGTGTTTCATTAGCCAACAAATGCTTGTACTTTCTTCAACACTTGCATTTTCAAGATCCCTCCCATTCCTTCTCCTATATCCTCATACGATGATCACCTCGGTTACCTAAAAGATTCCGCTTAAGCGCCATTCTCGTCTTCTACTATTCAAAGTAGTGCCCGGCTTCTTCATCTTCTTTTCCCCGCAATTTTTGATGCGTTCGGAGTCGGCACGATGTGTG
>JAENPR010001963.1:0-90387 GCA_018135685.1 Themeda triandra | reverse complement strand
TTAACAATTTTATAATCGTGTGAAACCAGATGGGGTCTATATTAGTCACGCATCACGGGCTGGCCAAAACAGACTGTCGCGCAGCAACACTACACATAGTTTAGTAGTATGTGAGTTTAGCAAAAAGCGTGCATATATCAAGTTATAATATGAGCTCTCAACAATGATTTGTTATTAATGTCTTCTTGACTACAAGTAATTGTATGTCAGTTAGCAACAAGCCTGCATGAAGCCTGCAAACTTTGTTGATGCCACTGTTGTTGCTTTTGGATTAGTAACCGTTTGTAAAGTTATAATTTTTCTCTTTTAGTAGCAGATTCATCATATGATTTAGTTTCCACTTAGGTTTATGGCAATGCATTCATCAACCTCCTGATATTGTTCTCAATTATTCTCTGCACTAACTGATGCCTCTTCTACAACCCAGGGTCCAGGAGATAATGCTTCAGGTGCATGACAATCTCAAGCTGCTTGTGCATGGGCTTCTGAATCAACCAGGAAGCATTCCGTGATGTTTGCAAGTTGGGTTTCGGAGCTTATATAGTGAGATGAGCTTTTAGGACATGTCAGTTCACTTTGTTGTGAGACAATTGTCTCTGGTGATGGAACTATTTAAATTCACAGCATTGTGCATTGTGGTTGTGTCTCTTTTCTTGCCTTTTGGATAATGTGAAATTAGTTGTGTTGCAGCCGTGATTTCAGGGTTGCATCAGTTATCTGAATTCATGAGCAAGCACTGGAAATCTGAGTTTGCACACCTCATATATATAGCTGCTATGTTAGACACTTGTGCATTGCTTCTGATTTCTTCCCACCTTGCTGTAAGTAGTCAAAATAATCTGATGGATGAGTTAGTTGCCCTTGATGTCAGTTGTGCATCTGTAGTTTGCAAGTCCCATTGTTGATTCAGTGTTGCTATAAGGTGGAATTATAATGCCTGTTGTGCATGACTTATCATTTGCTCCATTGGTCACATTGTTACTAGTAGGTTTTAAACATGTGGTTGTGTTTGTATATTCTGGCATCCGATGATGCAGATTAAGGTTTTCAAGCTTTCAGATTTCTTTCCTATTGGAATCTCTTGCCACCTTGGTAGAGAATCCTGACCAACAAATTTGTGATATGTGAATGGTTAATAATCAATCTTTTGCACCATCTCCAATCAGTTGTATATGGCTGTTTTGGGTCACATTATATAAATTCATAGTTCTTCATTGTGAGTTCGTGGCCATGAGCCATGGGATCTGCTTAGGTTCACGTACAAGCCCGATTGTATCCCTGTACTTACTTATGTCCTGCTTGTATTCCTGTATCTGCTTTTCTGTCATGTTTTTTTTTTTCCATGCGTGGGCACTTTGACGTGAGCACTAGAGCATCTGCGTGCTCTTCGCTGAGGATCGACTCTGGTTCGAGTTGAACTTTCATGACATCAGTCATATTTATGCTTCGGTTTGTTCTGAACAATGCTGTCCATGCCCTTGGAAAGTTGGAACTGGAACTGATGAACGCCGGAGTTGCGATTCAATTTACCAGAAAGGAACCTTTCCAAAAAAGAATATGACGAGCAAAGACGAACTCATCTGTTTAGTACTCAGTCTCAATGGGAACCTGCATTTCGGCTGGCTTGAGAGACAGCTTTGGAGACTGAAAGAAGCTTTTCCTTGGGCAGCAGATCGACCAAATCAGAGAGTAGCGTTGAATGGACAATAGCAACAGCGAGTCCTCCGCGCTGCCGTCTTCCTCAGCGTTGCTTCAGTGCCTTGGGGCTTCGTCATCTCAGATGCCGATGCCGATGCCGATGCCGCTGCCGCCTGCCCTCCTCAAACGCCGGCTGCAAGGATGCTGCGCCACCGCCCGCCCTGAAGCCTAAGCCACCAGGGCGCGCCGCTGGCCTCTTCCCCTTCCATTCCCCAGATCCCCAATCCCAAACCCTCGCCTCGCTGCCTTCGATCCACCGAGCCATCCTAACCATGCCGCCGCCGCCGCCGCCGGCGGCGGCCGAGCTGACGGACGACCTCCTCGGCGAGGCATTCCTCCGCCTCCCGCCGGACGACCCCGCGTGCCTCCTCCGCGCCTCCCTCGCCTGCAAGCGCTGGCGCCACATCCTCGTCGACCCCGCCTTCCGCCGCCGCCACCGGGAGCTCCACCGGACTCCATCAGTCCTGGGGTTCCTCCACGCCGACAGAGACGCGCCGTTCGCGTCCCGGTTCGTCCCCGACAACCCCGCCTCCGGCCGCCCCGCCGCCCGTGACCTCCCGGGGTGGCGCGTGCTGGACTGCCGCCACGGCCGCGCTCTCTTCCTCGCGCCAAGCCTCGGCATCGGCACCGAGCTAAGCTATGACCTCGTCGTCTGGGACCCCTTGACGAATGAGCAGCGCTGCCTGGCCCTACCCTCGCAACTTCCCAGCGACCTCTCGCCCCTTCGCAGTGACGTACCATGCAACGCTGCGGTACTCTGTGCCGCCCCCAGAGGCTGTGACCACCGCAAATGCCACGGAGGCCCCTTCCGTGTCGCCTTGGTTTGGAGTCAAGGCCATCGTGCTCCAGTCATGTGTGCAAGTGTCTACTCCTCGGAGAAGGACAATTGGAGCGAGCCAATCTCTGTTCAGCATCCTTATGTGTTCCTTGACATGATGCCATTCCCCAGCACCCTTGTAGGGGACACTCTCTACTTCCACTACAGCTTGAAGTATGCCTTGGAGTACCAGCTTGGTGCACGGCGCTTATCCATCATCAAAGGGCCTCCACAGCCGGTGTCCCACATTTGCCAATTTTTTGTGATGCCCATGGAGGATGGTGGGCTCGGATGCATGGACATGGAGGAGGATGAATCAAGCCTCCGTCTACGACTGTGGTAAGGGAGGCAGCCTCAGGCAGTGATGGAGTTGCAAGATGGACAAGGGGCAGGGCTATAGAGCTTGACAAACTGCTACCTAATGGTGCCCTCCCATCTCCACTGTGGGCATCTGATTCTCATTCCAGGTTTCTGAGTGGAACATTGCTCGGTGTTGCAGAGGGCACTGATGTCATCTTTGTGGGCACAAGGATTCGTAACCACCCTGGTGCTGTCTATATGGTCCAACTCAATTCAGGGAGGGCCAGGAAGGTGTTTGACCGATGCACTTTAGTCTTTCCCTATACAAGCTTCTGCATTCCAGGTACAGCCTTGTGCTAAGTAGTTGCCATTTATGTACTTAAATCTTTACTACCTCGGATAGTTGGGTTAACACCTCATATTTTTCTACAATTTACAGGTAAGCAAAATTTGGTCCAGTAGAAATGTTTGAATCAAGTTAGCTTAGGCAATATTGGGAGACAGACTTGCGTCTGTTGAGGAATTATGAGTGCAGCTTACTGCTTTCTTAATCACTTCCTTGCCTGATCCTCATAGCTGTATATCTTTTTTTCTCCTTAATGCTAAAACTAACTACAGACCTCACGTTCCACATGATATATGTTCTTTCATTATGAACTAAACTAGACCCATGTGTTGAACCCAGTCAGTGGAGGTGCTACTAAACCATCACAACAAATAGGGTACGATCTTGTTTTCTTTGCTGTTAGTAAACTACCTTAGAATTTTTTTTGGTGTTGTTTCCATATTTAAGATTAATATAATGTGACATATGTCTGCATATAACTACAGAGTAAAAATGAATAAGATAAACTCCATTTTTATGTCTACTTCTTTAGCTCTTAATTTTAGTTGATAGTTATGTGTTTGTAGCATTACTTCTACATATTTGGGTCGATGGGTCCAAGTGCAGCGGCGGAGGGCAGTGGTGGAGAAACAGGGTGCTTGCCCCCCTTCCTGCACATGATGGACATTGTAAAAGGCTGCATCTGTGCGTGTCAGGTGCTATGCTTGATGTATAGATCAAAAAAGGCTGAGTGAGGAGATTATTCACCGCTAAGCAGGACAGCTCTTAGGCTATGAGGTGAAGTTGTTGCTTTGCTGGACGTAGCCTTTGCTTATCAAAAGTTCAGCTCCACCCCCCCTCCTCCGCCACCCACCCCGTGGTTTGACTCCACGCTCTGCCGCTGTCCAAGTGCATCCCCCGTGGGCTGCTGCAGCTCGATGTCCATGGCTGATACACGAGGGGAACAAGGCTCCCAGATCATTATTGGCCACATTTGCTGTTTCTGCCACAACCATTTGATATTAACTGAAACTCTAGATTCTCTCTCACCAACAAAGACAATATTTCTCCTTACTTTCTTCTTACTGCACTATCAACTTGTCAACTCCCTAAATAAATTGAAACAAGTCAGCAATGTAGATTCTATTCATGTTAAAATAAAGTCATGTGCTCTAAAAGCCCTGCATAGTTTCACATCACTTCTGATGCAGGGAAAAATCCCTCACGTGACAAACAAAAGAAACTTATATAAACACTTACCATATCCTAAACTATCACCAGGTTTATAAGATTCCCCATATTTATCAATTGTATCAACTCGTGAAACCGGATGGGGTCTCTATTACTCACGCTGTCATGCAGCAACGCTGCACTGTAGTTTCTGGTAGTATTCGAATTTAACAACAAGCCTGCATATATGAAGATAATATGAGCTGTGAAGAATGATTTGTTATTAATGTCTTCTAGATAAGTCTGCAAGTAATTGTATGTTAGTTAGCAACAAGATTGTGTACATGAAAATAATATCAGCGATGAAAAACTTTGTTGATGCCACTGTGGTTACTTTTGGATTAGTAAACATTTGTAACGTTGTCATTTGCTCATTTAGTTGTAGATTTGTCGTACAATGTTGTTTCTACTTAGGTTTATGGGCAACACAGTCACAATTCTTTTATACATTTCTGCAGTAACTGATGCCTCTTCTACAACCGAGGGGCCAGGAGACAATGCTTCAGGTGCATGACAATCTCAATCTGCTCGTGCATGGGCTTCTGAATCAACCTGGAAGCATTTTATGATATTTGCAAGTTGTGTTTCTGAGCTTATGCAGTGGGATGAGGTTTTAGGACACATCGGTTCATTTTGCTGTGAGACAATTGTTTGGGACCTGCTGATTTCTGGTAGCGGAACTATTTAAATTCATAGCACTCTGCGTTGTGATTGTCTGTTTTCTTGCCATTTGGACAATGTGAATTTAGTTGTGTTGCAGCAGTGATTTCAGGGCAGCATCAGTTATCCGAATTCGTGAGCAGGTACGGAAATCTGAGTTTTGGATACCTCATATGTGTAGGCTATGTTAGACACTTTAAGTGCATTACTTCTGATTTCACATTCATTGTCAGGTCTGTAGGTTTTGGACAAGTGGTTGCATTTGTATATTTTAATTTTTCCTTTCCATTAACCATTATTTTTTCCTCGTTTTGGTTCCTGCTTTCAGATTTGTTTCCTGTTGGAATCTCATGCCACCTTTGTAGAGAATCCAAAGCAACAAATTATGATTTGTTGAAATGTTATTCGCAGAGCCACTTGAGGTGAGCAAGAGCGTGTGTGCTCTCTTCGCAGAGAACTAGATTTTTGAGCCACTCTGAGGTGAGCACTAGAGCGTGTGCGTGCTCTTTGCTGGGAATCGACTCTGTTTCAAGTTGAAGGAATTAACTCTGGTTCGAGTTGAATTTTTATGACAGTATATTTAATATGCTTCTGTTTGATCTGAACAACGGTGCTCTTGGAAAGTTGCGATTCAGTTCACCAGCAAGGGACAAACTACATGTCAGTAGCCAGTATCTGGAAAGCACCATTTCGTCTCGTTTGAGACCCTGCTGAAGTTTTTCCTTGCTTGGGCAGCAGATCGACCAAATCAGAGACACGAGCATTGAATAGATAATGCGTTTGCCGTTCTTTAATCTCTTCATTCATGTATTATTTGCGGACGCAAACTCTTGATGTGCTTTTCCTCTCTTGTTATTTTCTTCCATGCTCAAGTTTTTGCATCCGTTTAGAATCCAACGATGAAAGCTTGCGATCCTATTTTTTTTTTTTTACACAAGGAAACCCATCTAGCAGGCCGCATGTGTGGGTTACACTGGCCCACCTTAGCCCACGACACCGGACGTACACACGAGTGAGTCACTCACTCCGCCTTCGCCGCCGTCTTCCTCGTCGTTGCTTCAGTGCCGCTGCCGCTCGCCCTACTCGATCGCCGGCTGCGATTGTGCGAGGATGGCGCACCACTGCGGCACTGCCCGCCATCAAGCGCACGCCGCAAGGGCGCCACTCCGCAGGAAGCGCACGACCTGTCCCTCGGTACGTTGTCTCTTCTCTGCTCAAGCGGGCCTCGAGCTTGCCCAATCTACTTGGCAGGCCATGCTTGTCGAGCCAGCCCGACCGAAAAAATTGGCCCAGTCACTGCAGGCCGTGCCTAGACCGGGTGGTCGGAATGGGCATCCCACGACAGTTCACAGTGGCGCTTGCTCTCTTCTCTCTTCTTCCCCTTCCCAAACCCAATCCCAATCCCTAGATCCCCAAATCTCAATCGGACAACCCTCGCCTTGCCTCTCTGTCATCGATGCACCGAGCCACCCCAACCATGCCGCCGCCCGAGCTGCCGGACGACCTCCTCGGCGAGGCATTCCTCCGCCTCCCGCCGGACGACCCCGCGTGCCTCCTCCGCGCGTCCCTCGCTTGCAAGCGCTGGCGCCGCATCCTCGCCGACCCCGCCTTCTGCCGCCGCCACCGGGAGCTCCACCGGACTCCATCAGTCCTGGGGTTCCTCTGCACCGCGGAGGGAGACGCGCCGTTCGCGTCCCGCTTCGTCCCCGACAACCCCACCTCCGTCCGCCCCGCCGCCCGTCACCTCCCGGGGCGGGAAGTGCTCGATTGCCGCCACGGCCGCGTCCTCTTCCTCACGCTAAGCCCAAGCCTCAGCACCGAGCCAAGGTATGACCTCGTCGTCTGGGACCCCTTGACGAACGAGCACCGCTACCTGGCCCGTCCCTCGCCCCCACTCATGGACGTGCCGGAGCTTGACGAACGAGCAGCGTTTCCTGGCCCGTTCCGCAACCCCTCTTTGAACGTCTGCTATTACAACGCCGCAGTTCTCTGCTCCGCCGCCGTGGAAGGCTGCGATCACAGCATGTGCCACCGTGGCCCCTTCCGCGTGGCCTTCGTCTGGAGTAACAGCCTTGTCATGTATGCTCGTGTCTACTCCTCGGAGAAGGACCATTGGAGCGAGCCGATCTCTGTTCAGTATCCCCGTCGAATGGCGTTTATTCTCATGCTGCCCAGCACCCTTGTAGGAGACACTCTCTACTTCCACTACAGCAATGATTATGCCTTGGAGTACCAGCTTGGTGCACAGCGCTTATCGATCATCCAAGGGCCTCCACGGCCAATGTCCCATGTTAAGGGCTTTAAAGTGATTCCCATGGAGGACGGTGGGCTGGGATGCATGAACGTCGAGGACGACGAATCAAGTGTCCGTCTACAACTTTGGTCAAGGGAAGCAGCTTCAGGCAGTGATGAAGTTGCACGATGGACAAGGGGCAGGGCCATAGATCTTGAAGAACTGCTACCAAATGGTGCCCTACCATCTCCACGGTTGGCGTCTGGTCTACCATCTTTCGGAGAGTATCTTTGCTCGGCTTTGCGGAGGGCACCGATGTCATCTTTGTGGGCACAAAGGCTCAAAACCACCCTTGGGCTGTCTATATGGTCCAACTCAATTCTGGGAGGTCCAGGAAGGTGTTTGACCAATGGACTATAGTCATTCCTTATACAAGATTCTGCATTCCAGGTATATATTAATTATATGTAGCTAAATACCTACTTATATTTATGTGTCCTGCTGCTCTATTAACTTTGCATCCTTTATTATTATATATGATTTTCTATTAGTGTCTTCTAGACTGCAAGTAATATTATGTTAGTTAGCAACAAGCCTGCATATATAAAGATAATATATATAAATGCTCAAGAATGATTTGTTATTGATGTCTTCTAGGCAGCAAGTAATAGTTTGTCAGTTAACAGCAAGCATGCATACTAGCGCTCAAGAATGATTTGTTATTTTGTTATTAATGTCTTCGAGACTGCAAGCATTAGTATGTGAGTTTAGCAATAAGCCTGCATATATGAAGATAATATCTGCGCTCAAGAATGACTTGTTATTAATGTCTTCTAGACTGCAAGTAATTGTATGTCAGTTATCAACATGCCTGCATAGATAATATTAGCCCTCAAGAAACACTGTTGATGCCATTGTGGTTGCTTTTGGATTAGTAGACATTTATAAAGTTGTCATTTTCTCTTTTAGTATCATATTCATCGTACAATGTTGTTTCTACTTAAGTTTATGGGCAATGCATTCATCAACCTGGTGATTTTTGTTCTCATTTAAATTTTTAAATCTGCAGTAATTGATGCCTCGTCTACAACTGAGGGGCCAAGATATAATGCTTCAGGTGCATGACAATCTCAATCTGCTTGTGCATGGGGCCATGGGCTTTTGAATCAATTAGTAAGCATTTCATGATGTTCACAAGTTGTGTTTCTAAGTTTATGCAGTCAGATGAGCTTTTGGGACATATCAGTTCAGTTTGATGTGAGACAAGTGTTTGGGACTTACATTCTACAATTTACAGATAATGCAAAATTAGCTCGAATAGAAGCTTTTGAATCAAGTTAGCCCTAGGCAATATTGGGAGACAGACTTGCCTCTGTTGAGGAATTATGAGTGCACTTACTGCTCTGTTGATCACTTCTTTGTGTGATCCTCATAGCTGTATATTCCTTTTCCCCTTAATGCTAAAACTAACTAGTAACTACTGACCTCACATTCCACATGATATATGTTCTCTCAATGTTATTGGTTCAAAGCTATGTAATGAACTAAACTAGACCTAGGAATCAAACCCAGTCGGTGGAGCTGCTACTAAAACATCACAACCATTAGGCTATGATCTTTTTTCTCATCTCTCAGCAAACCACATTTAAGATCAATAGAATGTGACATATGTCTGCATATAACTACAAAGTAAAAGTGAATAAGTAAACTCCATTTATATGTCTGCTTGCTTAGCTCTTAATTTTAGTTGACAGTTGTTAGCATTACTTCTACATATTTTGGTTCCCAGTTTGATGGGTCGAGTGCTCCCCTCATGGGCAGCTGCAGCTCGATCTCCATGGCTGGCACATGAGGGAAGCAAGGCTCTCAAATCATTATCATCATTGATCAGCCACGTTTACTGTTTCTACCACCACCATTTTGATTCTTAACTGAGACTCTAGATTCTCTCCAACAAGAACAACATTTCTCACTACACTATCAACTTGTCACCTCACTAAATAAACTGAAACAAGTCAGCAATGTAGATTCTATTCATATCAAAATAAAGTCATGTGCTCTAAAACAATACAGACCAAAGAAACTTACCTAAACACCATGGATCTTACCATGGCCAAAACTATCACCAGGTTTATAAGATGAGGCGTCCATTGCCCATATATGAAAACAATATCAGCGCTCAAGAAACTTTGTTGAAGTCAGTGGTTGCTTTTTGGATTAGTAAATGTTTATAAAGTTACCATTTGCTTATTTAGTAGCAGGTCCGTCGTACAATGTTATTTCTGCTTATGGGCAAAGCATTCATCAACCTGCTAATTTTGTTCTCAATTCCTTTTGACATTTCTGCAGCAACTGTTGCCTCTTCTGCAACCAAGAGGCCCGAAGATAATGCTTCAGGTGCATGACAATCTCAAGCTGCTTGTGCATGGGCTTCTGAATCAACTATAGGAAGCATTTCGTGATGTTCGCAAGTTGCCTTTCTGAGTTTATGCAGTGGGATGAGCTTTTAGAACATGTCTGTTCATTTTGCTGTGAGACAACCGTTTGGGGCTTACTGTTTTTCTTGTGATGGAACTATTTAATGTTGTTTTAATATTTTGCGTTGGGATGTTTTTTCTTGCCTTTTGGACAATGTGAAATTAGTTCTGTTGCAGCAGTGATTTCAGGTCTGCGTCAGTTTATCTGAATTCCTGAGCAAGCATTGGAAATCTGAGTTTTGCATAGCAAAGTGCACGACTTCTGTGTTTTTTAACACATTGTTTTGAGCAGTCAAAATAATATTACGGATATACAGGCAAAAACCTGAGTTGGCTGCCCGTGATGTCAGTCGTGCATCTATACTTGCTTAGGTTCGCGTACAAGCCCGACTGTATCCTTTTCTGTCCTGCCTATTCATGTATCTGCGTTTCTGTCATGTTTTTTTTCCATGCGAGGGCACTTTGACGTGAGCACTAGACCATCTGCGTGCTCTTCGCTGAGAATCGACTCTGGTTCGAGTTGAATTTTCATGACATCAGTCATATTTATGCTTCAGTTTGATCTGAACAATGCTGTCCATGCCCTTGGAAAGTTGGAACTGATGAACGTGAAGGACCGGTAACGGCGACCAGAGGGGGGGTGAATGGGAGCCTCAAAAAATTTCTTTCGAAACTTTCACGTCCTAGGCCCAAACCAACAACCCCAAAATGCGACGCTCAAATCGTAGTGATCACGACCCCAATGAGAGGGTGGATGTTCCCTAGGAACACAGCGGATCACTACTCAATTAGCGGAAGAAACGGAAAGACAATCGGAGCTCAAGCAATCGCAAAGAGGAGAAAACAGCAGATCTTTATCGGGTCAAGCTGGACTGTCGAAGTGATCGTCCGGACTGTCCGGGTCGGACTATCCGCGAGGATAGGCCGGACTGTCCGCGGTTGATCTTCCGAGTAAAACAAAGCTCTTCGGGACGTAAACCGGGCGAACACCGGTTTTGCACGTCGGACTCGTCCGGGATTAGGGGGCGGGCCCATCCGCCTATAATTCCGTACCGGTGTCGAACAGGCACTGAAAACCGGCGAAGAACCCGAATCCCGCGTCACACGGCCGGGTACCGTCCGTGGGTCAAAAGACAAAAACCAACTTCTGGACAGATCTAATCCTGCGCTGACTTGCAGAACACCGCCGGACTGCCCGCATGGGAGCCCGGAGGCTATCCCGCGGTTCAACACTGAAAAAGGACCGAAAGAACTCGGTTACGGACGCAGCTCGACCACGGCTCGCGGACTATCCGGAGCACGTGGTCCGGACTGTCGAGGTCCGGGCTGTCCGCGTGTACAACGCCGGACTGTCCGCGATTCGAAATAGAATCGCCGAAAATCGCTTCCTCCAAGATCCGTTCCTAACTCACTCAAATCGAAACCTGTTGCAACCAAATTTGGGAATGTTGTTGCTTATGCAGAGGTGAGCCTATCTTCAAAAGATCATCGGCCAATTCGAAGTGAGGAGGGAGAAATCAAGAAGGGGGTGGAAAAACTCATTCTTGAGCGACCGGAGAGGAAATCGCGTGGATCTTTGATCTCAAGAGGAACTAGCACGATTCCTTCGGTGGAAACATCACTCTTGTGTCATAGATCGATCCAACGCAAGAAGAATGACTCGAATCGGTCAAGAAACGAAGAAATCATGCGAAGAACAAAGTGTTTAAAAGTCAACTCGGGAAGAACACAAAATCCATCATAGAGACACAGGCACAGGTGATTTAATCACAGAGGGAACAACTGAGACTCGGCGCTCGGCTTGCCATACACGCTGGTTCGAGTACAAATCACAGATTTGCGAGACCTCTCTCTCACGGCATCTAGAGGAAGGGAAAAACCTAAGGGAAATGGAAATAGGCGAGGTGAGGTGGAAGGAGAACCCTCATCCCTTATTTATGGAGGGGGCAAGTCTATTTTACATTTCTTCTTTGCCCTTGGATACATGAAGAGCCACACCACTTAGCCAGGGGCATAAGGGTCCAACTCAGGCTTCACTTGATCCGACGGCCACCGCGCCTCCTCACCGGTAGCCTTGCTTCCAAGCAATCTCCCCGATGCCGCCACGTGTCGTCCGTCCACACCGGGACCTCCGCCCCCGGTTTTGAGGCGCAAACCAGGGAAACCCACCGCCGATGGTTTTATGGTGAAACCACCAAACCCTCCGCGAGTAGCGTAGCCCGTACGCATCCCCCGCTGTGTACACTTGCGCTCATCGATGTCCCGGCTATCGGCCACCACGGGCGGCCGCCCGGTCCTCGGGTCCTCGATCCAAGCCTCACGTCCGCCCTTCACGCACCCGGTCCGTCGGCCACGGCACGCCCTACTTGATCTTCACCGACCGTCGACCATCGTCTCCGAGCTCGACGCCTGCGGACAACATGAGCCAAGAGACACCATTGTTTGACACGTATCCGCGTGCCATCGGTTAGTAAGAACACACACACGCCTTGTGTTGGCATGTTGACAATCACTCATCACACAAAGGTCCACACAATGGTTATGGTAAAAACCATGTGTCCTCAATCTCCCCCTTGATGAGTGCATTGTCAACACCAACACAAACCAGAGACAACCCATCCAAATGACCAAAAGCCAAAGAAAAGCAGAAAACGTGTCATTTGCAATGAGCAAAGCAAAGTCACAACTTGGTCCCCAAAGACATGGGCAACGGCTCGACGCGACCAAGAAAACCAAAGCTAGCCCTCAAGAAGAGGCAAAAGGCTCAACACCACTAGCAAGGCAAAGAAAACTGAAGAACAACTAGACCCTCAAGAAGAGGCAACGGCTCAACACATCTAGCAAAAACAGCTCAAACCGGAGTGCAACTCCCCTTGACAAATGCATACTCACAAATGAGCTCTCTGGATTTGTGGATGTTTCTCCCCCCTTGTTGGCACATGCACTTATCAAAATTGGATCAAAAGAGACGCAACTCCCCTCAAATCATGCCATGAAAGAAATGCAAAATGACAGAGCTTCACAAGTATAGCAATTTGAGTACATGGATGATCTAGCAAGTATGGCAAGTGTATAGCAAATGGCACAAGACAAAACCAATGCTCAAGCTGATCAAGTGGTACAGAGTATGAAACATAAGCATTTGATCAGGTGTTGGGCATTTTATAAAAGGTGTTCACCAAAAAGAATAGCACCTAGCACATATAAGCAGGAGATCAAACAAGTGCTAACACAAGTATACAAGAGTGAACTACCCCATATAACGGTCACACATTATGTCTCAAAGATACACTTAACAACACTTGTTACTACAACATTGATCAGAGTTAAAACAGTAGTTAACAAGGTTTCATTTAGACATGAGTGAACGAGAGGATCAAAACTGTCCGCCAAAAAGATTGTTTTTATCATGTTTTTCAACCACGCCGAGTTCATCCCTTAGTGCAAGTGGGAAGCTATCTCGTCACGAGTGGTTGTGGACTAGCACTACAATGCCCAAGTTCATCTCACTCGAATGAATGAGAAGCAATCTCGTGACATTGCCGTGGGACAGAAAAGATCCAACTCAAAACTTTTCATCATTTCTTAGCTTAGACATCAAGTTTTAGCACAAGATTATCAAGAGATCCGAGCTAAGTGAATGACTCAAGAAACATGAGACATAGCAACTCAAGCATACAAATGAAAGCAACGAGGTTCTCACAAAACCTACACATGCTAGTTGCCATCTCAAAGGTGAACAATTTTTGAGTTGCATCAAGATTTAAGTAGGTTCACATTTAGAAAACAGGCTTAGCTCATAACATATAACAAGTGATCAGAAGAAGCCTAAGCCGCAAGCACCAAGTGACATACACAAGTCATACTAGCAAGAGCATGAATGTAATAAAAAACTGCTATAGTCATGAAGCTCAATAAAGGTAATATGATACATGATGATATGCCATATGATACACATGTAAAGCCAAAGAAACAAAAGCAAAGAAGAAAGCCAAAACCATACTATACATCAACAACCAACTACCCTACTCTAAAAAGGGTAGCAAATGCCCAACTCCGCTCTCAAATGGGCAAACTGGGTTTGATCGAGGGGCTTTGTGAAAATATCAGCAAGCTGTTCATGGGTTCGCACAGGCTGAAGGTCTATGTCTCCTTTCTCTTGGTGGTCTCTCAAGAAGTGATACCGGATCTCAATATGCTTGGTTTTTGAGTGGAGTCTTGGGTTCTTAGCAACGCTAATGGCACTAGTGCTGTCATCGAAAAGAGGCACTTTCCTAAAGTTCAACCCATAGTCTCTCAAGGTAGCAACCACCCAAAGCAACGAGAACAACACGCAGCGGCGCGACATACTCAGCCTCACACGTGGATTGGGAATTAGACGACTGTTTGCGAGAAGACCAAGAGAAAAATGATGAACCCAAAAACTCACAAGTTCCCGAAGTGGACTTCCTCTTAATTCGATCACCCGCATAGTCAGCATCAGAATAACCCGAAAGAGAAAGAGAAGAAGAGATCGAGTACCATAGACCAAGCTCAGGAGTGAACCGAAGGTACCGTAAGATGCGTTTGACGGCCTGTCGATGCGAAGTGCGCGGTGAAGACTGGAAGCGTGCGCAAAGGCAGACGGCGAACTGGATGTCAGGCCTTGTCGCCGTCAGGTACAACAACGACCCGATCATGCTGCGGTACTCCTTCTGGTCCACGGCTTCTCCTTCTAAATCAGCATCCAAGGCAGTCGTGGTCGACATGGGAGTTTGAAGTGGCTTGGCATCACCCATGTCGAAGCGCTTCAGAAGATCCTTCGTGTACTTGCCTTGATGTACAAATGTCCCTTCTCGAGTTTGCTTGATTTGCAAACCGAGAAAGAACGCGCCGCCCATCATGCTCATCTCGAACTCCCCGCTCATCATATCGAAAACTTTGCAACAAGAGCATGTGACGAACCACCAAAAATGATGTCATCGACATAAATCTGCACCAGAAGAGTGTCACTGCCATGCTTGAGGAGAAACAAGGTTTTGTCAACCGACCCCATGGTAAAACCTTTGCCCAGCAAAAAGGACTTCAGACGCTCATACCACGCTCTTGGGGCTTGTTTGAGACCATATAGGGCTTTGTGTAGTTTAAAGACATGGTCGGGATGCTTGGGATTTTCAAAGCCTAGGGGTTGTCTCACATACACTTCCTCATCTATGTACCCATTCAGAAAAGCACTCTTTACATCCATTTGATATAGCTTGAAACCTTTCGAAGCTGCATAGGCTAGGAAGATCCTAATGGCTTCTAAACGGGCAACAGGTGCAAAGGTTTCCTCATAATCTATTCCCTCTTTCGACGGTACCCCGAGCAACCAACCTAGCCTTGTTTCTCACCACAACCCCATCCTCACTCTGTTTGTTCTTGAACACCCACTTGGCTCCTATGGGATGACACTGAGGTGGAGGTGGCACTAAAACCCACACTTGGTTTCTCTCAAAGTTCTCAAGCTCCTCATGCATGGCATTCACCCAATGCGGATCGGTTAATGCCTCAACCACTTCTTTGGGTTCGAAATTGGCAACAAAAGCGAGAATGTGCAAAGTGCGAAATCTCATAAGATCTCATTGCGAGTGACGCGCTCATTGATGTTACCAATCATGGTTGAAGGAGGGTGGCGATGCTTGAATGTGTCGCGGTGCTTCTCTTGATGAAGTCGCCTCCCCTCAACAGCAAATTGGAGCTCCCTCGGGTGCAGTGGAACAAGGCGAGGAGCTTGGTCGTACGGTCCCCATGTGGTGGAGGATGTAGCGGTGGGGCCGTCAACCGAAGTAGTCGTCGCGGGGTCAACTGGGGCAGCCGGTGGAGTCGGCTCGGGATCACCCGGTCGGCATCGTCCTGCTCCTCCTCCACAAAGATGCTCTTGTTCATCTCCTCATCACTGCACTTTCAAAGACGGGAGAAGAACAAGGTGCGGTCTCGTCGAAGGTGACTTCACAAGTCTCCATGACACGGTTAGTTTCAAGGTTAAGTACTCGATAAGCATGCGAATGAGATGCATAACCAAGAAAAATCCCGTCGAAAGATCTTGATTCAAATTTGTCTAAGTTTCCCTTCTTCAAGATAAAGCACTTGCGACCAAATACACGAAAATGACTCACTTTGGGCAAACGACCAAACCGCAACTCATAAGAAGTCTTCTTTGTAAAAGCTCGAAGGAAGATGCGATTTGAAACATGACAAGCCGTGTTGATTGCTTCGGCCCAATAGCGCCTAGGAGTCCTATGCTCATCAAGCATCGTCCCGGCCATCTCAACAAGGGTCCGATTCTTGCGTTCAACAATCCCATTTTTGTGGGACATATGGCGAGGAAAACGATGTTCAAGACCTATGGATGAGCAAAAGGTCTCAAAATGAGTGTTCTTAAATTCGGTGCCATTGTCACTTGAATAGGTCGCATGGCATGCTTTGGCAACTCATTTTGCAACCTCAAGATCAAGTCATGAACATGAGTAAAAACCTCATCTTTACTTTCCATGAAAAAGACCCACGAATAGCGAGAAAAGTCATCAACAACAACCAACACGTACCACTTTCCACCATCTGACCGAACCCGAGCTGGACCTACAGTGTCCATATGTAAAAGCTCACCGGGTCCCTTGGTCATCACTTGGTTCACGGGAGAATGAGAAGCGCAATCATCTTCCCGTGACGGCACGGACGGGTGTCAAACAAGATCCTTCTCAAACTTGAGCTTGGGCAAACCTCGAATTAGATCAAGTGAGCTCAATCTTGCAAGCAAGTCGAAACTCAAGTGACCAAGTCTGCGGTGCCACTTCGAGCTGCGAGGAGGAGCTAGCCACCAAACAACGGGAAAGACCAAATGATCGAGAAAAATCGGCACGAAACACTTTCTCAAAAGGCACAATCTTGCAAACAAGGTTCTCCCGAGCATCAAGAACACGACAAAGTCTTGGCTTAAACCGAACCTCAAAACCGTCATCAAGAAGCCGAGAAACAAAAGCGATTGAAATGCAAATTTGAAACCAAAGCCACATCCTTAAGCACAAAGTTCTCATTCGAGACGAATGGACCCACGTGAAAGCACTTTACCCTTCTTTGTTATCCCCAAATGTAATGTATTCACTACACTTCATTTGGGTGAGGCTGAGAACCATTTTGAGTTCCCGGTCATGTGTCGAGAGCAACCGGAATCAACTAGCCACGTGTTCTCCGGCCCTTCATCCCGCATCAATAGCGAGACATGGGATGAGCAAATGATCCAACACTGGGGTTAGTAAACTGAGGAGAAAACCAGTGTTGGCTCATTTGCCCACGAGAGGTGTTAGCAAAAGCATCATGCATGCCATGTCCCATTTGAGTAGAGCGATCACCACGACGAGAAAAGCGTGGTCCGCTCATCCTGTAAGACTGAAAGCCACGGTCACGAGATCCAAGGTCATAAGAAAAACCTGAACCCCGCCGGGCACGACCACCTCGTGGTCTCACACCTTGAGGCCTAGGTCCTTGAGGTGTTGCACCTCTTGGCCTAGCACCGTGCCTCGGAAACGTGGAGCAAACACACCATGAGTAGAGTTATGGAAAAGCTCATACTCATGCCGCTCATCTCTCTTCCTCCGAAAGCAAAACTCAAACAGGTGACCATCATGGTGACAATAATCACAGTGATACACCTCTCTCTTGGGTGGTGGTTTACTCACTCTCTCATAGGTATGCGTCACTCTATGGGTTTGCTTACTCTTTGGAGGGGGTTTAATAGAGATGTCGGGAAGTGTGTCAAGTGGGTTCCTTAGGTGGTTTGGCTTGGGAGTCCACACTTGTTTTGGAGGTGAAGTTTTGGGAGGTTCCTCAAACACACCATCTTTCACATTGGGCTTGTTAGGCTGTGGTGGGGTAATTTTGATCAACTTGGGAGTAGTGGAAAGCTTGGTGGATTTTTCAGATGCACTCAGACCACTGTGTTCACCAACCTTGCCAAAAACATTTTCACCCTTCCCACCTGTAGCAAAGCCTAAACCCGTTGTGTCAGTTCCCCTCTTGAACTGACTCATCATCATGCCAAGTCGGTTCACCGCAAGACAGACCAACTAAGCATGGACCGAAGATTTGTGATTTCTTCTTGACCCTTTTCTTGTCATGCCTACAAGAGCCTAGTTCTAGTTCCAAAGCTTCACAACAAGCACATCTAGGAACTTGACTAGTTTTCTCTAGCATGGCAATCCTAGTCATTTTCTCACCTAGCTCAGACTTCAACTCATCACAAGACTTGCAAGGACCCAAAATGATAGGCTTAGCTCTAACCTCATCAAGTTCATCTACCAAAGCAACATACTTAGATTGCACATCAGCTAGGTTCGCCATATGAATGGCACAAGCATCGCACTCAGACTCATCAGTGATGGGCACAGACTCCTTAACAAACTCAAGTTCTTTGACAGCTCGCTCCCACTTAACCTTGAACTCTTTCCTCTCACGAGCAGCACGCTTAAGCAAAGCATCTTGACTAAGCAAAGTGGTAGTCAAGTTATCAACCTCGCTGACAAGGGACTCGAGAGTTTGTTCTACCTCGGGCTCGGTGTCGTCGTTCTTCTCAATGCTTGGGGTAGACTCGTCGAGCGCCATGGTGCGGTAGCCTCCAAGCTTGGAGTCGGTGAAGAAGCACGGCCCGTTGAACTTGTTCTCGACCTTCGCTCGGCCTCATCATCACTTGGAGGTGAGCCGGCGTCGGAGTCGTCATCGAGATCGGCGAGGATGCGAGGAAAGCTCGCTGCCTTGCCTCTTGCTTCTCAAAGTACTTCTTCTTGACGGCTTCCTTGTCGAATCCTCTCTTGTACTTGTACTTGTACTTGGGTGCGAGGACTCGTGCTTGTCCTTGCGCTTGCTTTGTAGTCGTTCTTGTTGTTGTAGTGGTTCTTGTCGGCCTTGGGACGGTTGGCGACGTAGTGGTCGGGATCTCCACACCCGAAGCATCCTTGCTTGGTGATGCCACGCCGGCGATTCAAACGGTTGTTGTGAAACCGTGAGAACCGGCTAATCACCAAGGCGAGCTCGTCATCCCCAAGAGCCTCCATCCGCTCCTCCGTAGCCGAGACCCGGAGAAGACAAGGCAAAAGACAGCTGTGAAGGGTTAGTCAAAGAACTTGAACCTCCTGTACCTGAGACCAAAGCCATGGTAGGGGCAGACGGATTTCTGATCCTCGCTTGCGTCTGGTGGTCAATCTCAGTGGACTTGAGCTTACTGAACAGCTCATCCACAGTGAGAGTCTCATAGCTGGGTGATTCGATGATCGCCGAGACCTTTACTTCCCAAACCCTCCGATCTAGAGCATATAGAAGTTTAAGCGCTCTCTGATGATCGTCATAGGGCATCTGAGGGTTGTTTGCCCTCATCTTGTTCACGATGGTTTGAAAGCGAGTGAACAAAGAATCAATAGATTCACCATCGGTTTGAACAAAATTTTCATACTCTCTCTTGTGTGTCTCATAGAGTCTAGTCTTGACATGGGGAGTACCCTCATGATATTTCTGCAGTCTAGACCAGATCTCTCGAGCAGTATCACAATCGAAACACGCTCAAATTCTTCCATAGAAAGAGCGAGAAAACAAGACAGGTTACGCGTGTTGTTCGCCTTGTGTTGGTCGATCTGTGCTTGGTCAACACGGGCAGCAAGTACCACGTAGTCCGCATTCTCACGATCTCCCAAACACGCGAATCAATCCCTTGGAGATGCGCCGACATGCGGATCTTCCAATAGGGATAGTTCTTGCCATCGAAGTGCGGTGGCTTTCCAAGCCCACGGTTCTCCATGATGTCGCCTTCGGGGATCACGGACCGATTAAGGTGAAGTGATCCTTAACCGGCTCCGATACCAATTGAAGGACCAGTAACGGCGACCAGAGGGGGGGTGAATGGGAGCCTCAAAAAATTTCTTTCGAAACTTTCACGTCCTAGGCCCAAACCAACAACCCCAAAATGCGACGCTCAAATCGTAGTGATCACGACCCCAATGAGAGGGTGGATGTTCCCTAGGAACACAGCGGATCACTACTCAATTAGCGGAAGAAGCGGAAAGACAATCGGAGCTCAAGCAATCGCAAAGAGGAGAAAACAAGACTGTCGGTCAATCAAGGATCTGTCCGGTGATCTGTCCGGACCGTCCGGTCGGATCCCACGAGGATAGGCCGGACTGTCCGCGGTTGATCTTCCAGAAAACAAACTGCTCGGGACAGAAACTGGACGAACACCAGGTTTTGCACGTCGGACTGTCCGGGATTGGGGGCCGGACTGTCCGCCTATAATTCCGTACCGGTGTCGAACAGGCACTGAGAAAACCGGCGAAGAACCCGGACTGTCCGCGTCACACGGCCGGACTGTCCGTGGGTCAAAAGACAGAAAACCAACTTCCTGGACAGATTCTGTCCTGCAGCTGCAGAACACCGCCGGACTGTCCGCGATGGGAGCCGGACTGTCCGCGGTTCAACCTGGAAAAGCAGACCGAAAGAACTCAGTTCTGGACGCAGCTCGACCACGGCCTGCGGACTGTCCGGAGCACAGGGTCCGGACTGTCCGAGGTCCGGACTGTCCGCGTGTACAACGCCGGACTGTCCGCGATTCCAGAAACAGAATCGCCCGAAAATCGCTTCCTCCAAGATCCGTTCCTAACTCACTCAAATCGAAACCTGTTGCAACCAAATTTGGGAATGTTGTTGCTTATGCAGAGGTGAGCCTATCTTCAAAAGATCATCGGCCAATTCGAAGTGAGGAGGGAGAAATCAAGAAGGGGGTGGAAAAACTCGTTCTTGAGCGACCGGAGAGGAAATCGCGTGGATCTTTGATCTCAAGAGGAACTAGCACGATTCCTTCGGTGGAAACATCACTCTTGTGTTATAGATCGATCCAACGCAAGAAGAATGACTCGAATCGGTCAAGAAACGAAGAAATCATGCGAAGAACAAAGTGTTCAAAAGTCAACTCGGGAAGAACACAAAATCCATCACGAGACACAGCACGGGTGATTTAATCACGGAGGAAACAGGCGAGACTCGGCGCTCGGCTTGCCATACACGCTGGTTCGAGTACAAATCACAGATTTGCAGACACCTCTCTCACAGCATCTAGAGGAAGGGAAAAACCTAAGGGGAAATGGAAATAGCTGAGGTGAGGTGGAAGGAGAACCCTCATCCCTTATTTATGGAGGGGGCAAGTCTATTTTACATTCCTTCTTTGCCCTTGGATACATGAAGAGCCACACCACTTAGCCAGGGGCATAAGGGTCCAACTCAGGCTTCACTTGATCCGACGGCCACCGCGCCTCCTCACCGGTAGCCTTGCTTCCAAGCAATCTCCCCGATGCCGCCACGTGTCATCCGTCCACACCGGGACCTCCGCCCCCGGTTTTGAGGCGCAAACCAGGGAAACCCGCCGCCGATGGTTTTGTGGTGAAACCACCAAACCCTCCGCGATTAGCGTAGCCCGTACGCATCCCCCGCTCTGTACACTTGCGCTCATCGATGTCCCAGCTGTCAGCCACCACGACTGGCCGCCCGGTCCTCAGGTCCCTCGATCCAAGCCTCACGTCCGCCCTTCACCGCACCCGGTCCGTCAGCACGGCACGCCCTACTTGATCTTCACCGACCGTCGACTATCGTCTCCGAGCTCGACGCCTGCAGACAACATGAGCCAAGAGACACCATTGTTTGACACGTATCCGCGTGCCATCGGTTAGTAAGAACACACACACGCCTTGTGTTGGCATCTTGACAATCACTCATCACACAAAGGTCCACACAATGGTTATGGTAAAAACCATGTGTCCTCAGAACGCCAGAGTTGCGATTGAATTTACCAGCAAGGAACCTTACCCAAAAAAAAAAATGACGAGCAAGAACGAACTCATCAATTTAGTACTCAGTCTCAATGGAAATCTGCATTTCGGCTCGGCTTTGGAGACTGAAAGAAGCTTTTCCTTGGGCAGCAGATCGACCAAATCAGAGAGAGGAGCGTTGAATGGACAATAGCAACAGTGTGTATGCCGCTCTTCATTTCGTGTATGATTCGCGGGCGCAAACTCTTGATGTGCCATTTCCTCTCTTGTTATTTTTCCTACATGCTTAAGTTTTGCCTCAAGCTCAAACTCTGCACGCACATGAATGATTCTATTGTTTTTTTTTCCTGCTTATTATTTTCGGATCTAGTATTCTGATTTCTGAACGAGATCCTCTACCGTCGCACACTTGACTCCTCTCTGCAGTTTGCATCCGTTTAGAATCCAACGATGAAAGCTTGCGATCTTTTTTTTATTATTATTTTACACAACGAAGCTCATCTAGCAGGCCGGGTGTGTGGGTTGCACTGGCCCACCTTAGCCCACGACACACAGCAGTAGCGCTAGCGCCGCCCACTTTGCCGTTCACACTTCACAGGCCCGTTCGCTGCTGCCTCGCTCCTTTCGTCTTCCCCTTCCTCGTTCCTCCCTCCGAAATAAATCACCGCCGCTCCCCAGGTTCCCGAACCCTCGCCTCACTTTCTTCGATCCCCAAATCAACCATGCCGCCGCCGCCGCCCGAGCTGCCGGACGAGCTCCTCGGCGAGGCATTCGTCCGCCTCCCGCCGGACGACCCCGCGTGCCTCCTCCGGGCCTCCCTCGCCTGCAAGCGCTGGCGCCGCATCCTCGCCGACCCCGCCTTCCGCCGCCGCCACCGGGAGCGCCACCGGACGCCATCAGTGCTGGGGTTCCTGCGCAACGTGCAGGAAGATGGGCGGTACACGTCTGCATCTCGCTTCGTCCCCAACAACCTCGCCTCCGGCCGCCCCGCCGCTTGTGACCTCCCGGGGCTGGAAGTGCTCGACTGCCGCCACGGCCGCGTCCTCTTCCGAGCGCCGAGCCCACTCGTCGGCACCAACCTGAACTATGACCTCGTCGTCTGGGACCCGCTGACGAACGAGCAGCGCTGCCTGCCCCGGCTTTGGCCCCCACTCACGGAGGTATCCGGCCGCTACTTCAACGCTGCGGTGCTTTGCTCCGCCGCAGTGGAAGGCTGCGACCACACCATGTGCCACGGTGGCCCCTTCCGCGTGGCTTTCAGTTTCATGTGGAGTCACAGAGCTGCCTGGTAGAATTTTTTTTTCAATTTTGACCCTTTTTTAAAAGTATTTAAGAAAATGCACCTGTTTTTTTCTTTTTTTTATAACTAACCCTTTTGGCAGCGCCTCCACGCGAGGCGTCACAATTGTACCCTGTGGCGCCTTGCATGGAGCGCCACGGCGGGCCGCGAGGGCGCGGCCCGAGCGGCCCGGGCGACGTGGCACACGCCGTGGCACCCCCATGCAAGCGCCACGGTGTGGCGCCTCTCATCTATGCGCCACACTGTGGCGCATCCTTTGGGGGTGCCACAGCGCGCTCCACCCCGAAGCCGAGCCGAGCCCGAGCCGAGCCCGTGCCATTTGCCTTCTTCCTTCCTCCGCTCGAACGCCGCCGCCGCCGCCGATTCCGCCGCTCCGGCCGATCCGCGCCCGACCCCGCCTCCACTTTGCTCACGGCCCTGCCCGCCGCCAGCGCCGCCGCCAGCGCCGCTCCTGCCGCCCCCTCCACAGCCGCCGCACCTATCGCCGCCGCCGGTCAGTTTCCGGCGTGGGAGGGGGCGGGTGGCCGCGCCGGCCACGTTTGCCGGCCCCCTCTCGGCGAGGGGCAGGGAGGTGGTACAGGGGGCCTGCCGGCCCCCTCACTGCCAAGGTAATTTTTTTTTATATGTAAGTACGCATACATAGTATAATTAGATACCTACTAGTTTAGGGTTTAGGGAATTGAGTATAGTTGAGTATAGTTAGTTTAGTTAATTAGTTACATTAGCATATGTTAGTTTTAGGTATTGTAGTTAGTTTGGCCACGGGCATTACTGACATTCTAGGTATTAGTGACATTCTAGGTAGTTAATAAGTGACATTAGCATTTTAGTTGTAATAGACGTTAATGGATTGTCGTCATATGTCTTTGTAGATGGATTGTTGTGTCCATTTGTTCTACGGAGGAATTGTTAGGAAGGAAGATGGTATGTTTGAGGGGATGGATGATGAGGTGGAGTGGTTTGATGGACCTCCTAGCTTTGAGGACCTTTGTGGCCGATTGAGTGACAAGTTTGGCGGTGATTTCACTCTCAAGGGGAGGTTTGATAGTGGCAAGACTAGGGCGCAGTATGTTGTGGTGCCCTTGCGCAACCTTTGGATTGGTCGCGGTATACTCGGGTCCTCCAAAGCTCGAATAATGCAATGCCGAGGTGGTTGTGGAGAATGGCTATAGGTTCGAGCATGATGAGGAGGCTCCATTTAATGATGATCTTGGTTACAATGAACAAGAAGCAAACGAAGTAGGGAAGAAACTCATGGTGCTATGGATTTGGATGGCACTTTGACGCGGAGCGGTTGTAGGTCTTTGAAGTAGGCCGTATTAGCAATGATTTTGATGTGAGGGACTTTGAAAGGGAAGAGGAGGAGCGGGATGCGGAGGACAGGATTGGTGATGATGTTAGCAGTGATTCCGATGACTCTGGTGATGACAATGCAGCCACAGATGGTAGGGCAAGTCCAGTATGTCCGATGCCACTAGCAGTTCCTATAGAGGTACTTCATGCCATGCCTAGTCATGGTCGGCTAGTCCATGATTTGCCCGAGCAAGGGGACGTTTATGAACCATGGGGTAGGATTAGCGAGGCACGGCAATTTGTCCCACCGCCACCTTACACGAGAGGCGAGCTTAGGCGAGATGAGGCGGGTGGCAAACCTTTCGATGATGTTCCTAACTACGAGAGATGTCGGTGAGGTACATATGGCGGTATGTGACACCGGCCTCCGGTGGCGACACACTCATTGTATGACCATACAAAAGGTGGTATCCTTAGGAAGGGTATGGTATTTGGTACAATGGCGGAGATGAAGCTATTTACGAAGGACTATCTTTGTGTGGCACCATAGACCATACCGCGTCACTCATTCCGACAAGTCGGTGAGGTACCAGTGCGCATGCATCGATCATACTTGCCCGTGGGTGTTCCATGCACGGAAGAGAAAGAGTGACGGTAAGTGGCGTGTAAGCAAAGTGGGTGAAGATCACAGATGCAGGGACAATTCTGCAAATAAGGATCATCCGCAACTCACTGCAAAATACCTTGCCCGCCGTATATTGGGTTGCGTTGATGCCGACAACAATGTCTCTGTAGCGATGTTACAACAGAACATATACATATTTACCAAGTATGAGGTCGATTACGGAAAGGCTTGGCATGCAAAGCAAATTGCCCTTGCCATCCGTTGGGGTAGGCAGGAGGAGGCATACAACGGGGTTCCTCGTATATTGTCTGCAATGAAGCATTTCAACCCTGGCTTTGAGATGGCAAATTTACACGGAGGTTTGTATGTGGATGCGGTTAAGCGGCATGTTTTGCTTCGTGTCTTCGGTTTTTTCTCAATGTCGGGATGCCTTCTAGTACTGTCGTCCGGTTATTCTTGTTGATGGGACATTCCTTCTTGGAAAGTACAAGGGCACCTTGATGATGGGCTGGCTTTTGTTGACCCGGAGAACCGAGATAGTACCCATCGCGTATGCTTTGGCGGAGTCGGAGAACAATGAATCTTGGGCATGGTTCATGAACAACCTCCGGACGAAGGTTCTTGGTGTCGATCGAACCATTTGTTTGATCTCGGACCGGCACGCGGGGATCATTAATCTTGCGACTAAACATATTGATGGGTACCCGCCACTTTTACACAAATGGTGCGTGCGCCATTTCGCCGCTAACCCGGCGTAAGCGGAAGGAAGGCGAGGTTTGTGACATGTTAAAGAATCTATGTTATAAAAGAGAACTGACATAAGTTCGACGAGGGGTTGAGAGAATTGAGGAAGGTGTTGGAGCCGGGCGCTGAACAATGGTTAAACAAGCGGTTGGAACGAAGGAAATGTGGGCATTGGCATATGATGAGGGTGTTTTCAGGTTCGGGATCATGACCACGAACGCATCGGAGTCTTTCAACCATGTGTTCAGAGGTGTGCGGTCTTTGCCCGTATCTGGAATCGTTGAGTATTCCTTTCGTAAGTGCAATGAATACTTTGTCTGCGGTATGGACTTGCGAAGAGGAATCTTGTGGAGAGAGCAGGATATATGGAGCGGCCACGCAAGATTTTTTGTATGAGGCGAGGCATTGGCAAAAGACCAAACCGGCGAGGCATATGGTCCTTCGATGGATGTGTACGGTATACGAGGTAAGGGTGGCACGAGGTTGGGAGGGGAACAATATGGTGGGCGGAACTACCGAGTTGATCTTGCCAAGATTGAGTGCGGTTGTAATGTCCCGAGATCATGCATGCCCCTTGCAGCCACATGATCACGGCCTGCAGTAAGCGTGGATTTGACCATATGGTCGCTCCATTCATGTCACCCTATTATCTTCGTTGTAACACTCTAAAAGTGTGGGAGCAATCCTTCGAGCCGTTTCTGGACCCGACACAGTGGCCCACTTATCGTGGTGAGGACTTCGCACCGTGGCCAGAGCTGAAGAAGGTAGGGAAGGGGAGGAGGCAGAAGAAGCGCTTCAAGTGTGACATGGACGGTATGAGAAAAAGAGGCTTTGACAAGTACGAAGTTGGATTATTCAACGAGACCCGTAGCCAGAATTTGTGCTCTATTTGCAAAGAACCGGGTCATAATGCTAGTAGGCATAGAAGACCATCCCGACAATTAGTTAGTAAAGTTAGTTTGTGTTACAACATTTATTTTGTGTTATCCTTTAATTTACATTCTGCAGTTATTCTCATTGGTTAATTGTTATTTGAATGTTGACTAAACCTTTGTCTTTTCTTTGAAAGGATGGCTCCTCGTCGGCGGTCCGTCACACACGGCCACGAGAAGTACGGCCTTCTTGAGGTGGAGTACGATGTGAAGCACCGAGCACACTTGTTGAGTGACCGTCGGGAGCAACTGACCCCTTTGAAGCCTAGGGTGCACAGTAGCCAGGCACCGTGGTTCGAGGAGTACGCGCCGTACATACGGCGTGCCGGTTTCCTAGAGATTGTGCGTGTGGTGAACAAAGGTGTTCCGTCCTTGAACCCCTCACTACTCACCTGCAATACGTGGACGGGTGAGGGTTCATTTCTTTCTTGTAAACATGTGCTTTAAATACTAATATCTCACACTCCTTTTGATTGTGTTGCTTTACAATATAGGTGGAGGCTGAGACGCACACGTTCCACCTCCCATGTGGCGAGATGACCGTCACCCCGGGGACGTGAAGGCTATCTTGACCCTTCGGCTAGGGGGTATGCCGGTGGCCGGTCGCTTGGACGGTGACAACTGGAGGGAAGCGTGGCTCACTTTTGTGGCGTGCAGGCCGCGAAGTGCAAACAACGTAAGCAACTTCCATGTCGTTCCCGATCTTGCTAATGTCTAATAATTTGTTCACTATTGCATGTCTTCTTTATCTCACCGTGTATTATTCAATGCGGGCGTACATCGGTGTATGTTCTTCTTGGATCTGTGGCACCTTCAACTACTTGCCGGATGATGAGTTGGACGAGAGAGGCACGCTAGAATTTGGTTGTGGCACTTCATTGGCTCTTTTCTTTTCCCCGATGGCTCGGGCAACACCATTAGCTGGATGTGGGTTCAAATACTCGGCCAACAATGGGAGATGATAGTGCATACTGGTAGGGGCGGTCTTGATCTTGGCATGGCTCTACAGACACCTATGTGAAGCTTCTTGCCGCACCGCTACGGAAGCTGTTCTTGGTGGTTGTGCCCACTTGTTGCAGGTCTGGATCTGGGAAAGATGGCCAATTGGGCGGCCTCTTCGTTTAGGGAACAACCCCGACTCTGACGACCCCTACGACGATCGCTTGCCTGTAAGTAAAACACCTGTTTCATTTCTTCAATAGTTTGCAAGATATGTTGTGCCGTTTATAGTTTTAACATACTCGGCCTTCACCAAGTGTTGCCTCTTCAAATGCGAGAGATGGAACGGTGCGATGATACACGCCAAATGCTTTGTGGCTCGGACCATTGCGGTCGGTTACGAGCGGGCCCGAACGCAAGTATAGGGAGTATACTAACGCTTTGGAGACCATGACACGGTTCCGGGTTATAAAGCAATACCTACGCCAATATTGGTACAAACATTTTAGTTACAATCTAACTCCCTCTTTATAATATTAGGTGAACTGGACTACTTGGGAGGATGAAGATCTTGAGGGGTACCTTAGCCCTACTTGTTGGGAGGAGTCGGATGAGTACCGCAGCGATGTACCCCTAATTTGCTTTCATGTGGTAGAAGTGCACAACGCAATCGGGGTTTCCGGGCGGTTCGGTAGAGGTTTCGGCGGCGTAGTGCCCCCTCTATACTCCACCGGCCCGAATTGCATAGGTGCATTTCAATTTCACTAATGTTCGTATTGTTTCAATTTTAAATTCACTAATTAATATTCTTGGTGCAGCTTTGAAAGAAAGAAGAGGTACAAGGAGACGAACTGGGCCATAACGCACGAGGAGTACATCCGTTTGTGGGAGCACGGGAAAGGTTCCGTTGGAGAGTGTTCCTCCATTCAGCCGGGACACTTTCAACGACTACCTAAGTTAGGCTGCGGAGGTCCAGCAGGCTTCATCTTCTATCCTCGTACACTGAACAACCAATTGAGGATGGCCCTGAGGACGTCGAAGAAGATGCCTACGATGTCTGCACTAGAGAGGAGACCGTGCCACAGAATGCATATCTTTTGAATTACATGGTAAGAGTTTGTAGCAACATTGTCTTTACGTTCACTCATTTGTCTTCAACAAAAACCATGACAGTTTTTGGGTTACGTAGGCCTCACAATTGACGAGAATGTCCAATGAAGCGGCCCAAGCGCTTCATCAATCGAGAGAGGGGAACACCAGCCCACTACGGCGTTTAGCTGAGGTAAGCAACATTCTGGAAACATAATATGGTTTGCTTTGCACTATCACTATTGTTAACTACCTCGTTTCTGATTATTGTGCAGATGGTGAGAAAGGGTGCCAAGAAGCTAGCTCAGAAGATTACATGCATGGACACAACACATTATGTGCACGAGCAAGAGGAGTTGGTGCCACCAGTTGGAGAGACCTCAACCGTGCGTACTCCACCTGCCTCCACCGTGCGTACACCACCTGCCTCCACCGTGCGCACTAACACTGAGGACTACACGGAGGAAGAGGTTGACCTAGACCAATTTGGCATCCACCACTATGGTACACCACCTGCACCCACTGGTACCCATGAAGAAGAGGCAGACCCTATGCAATTTGGCATGAATCGCTATGATAGGGTCGAAGACAGCTCTTTCGATTGGCCGTATGATGAGATTGGCGAGTCCCAAATTTTTAGTGCCCCTATTCCTACGGGGTGACGGAGACGGTCGGGTATGAAGGATCTTCAATTTCGGCTACATAAGAAGAAAATTAATCCATTGACTAACTATCGACTAACACATAACTTGTGTTCAATACGGGGTCGAGCCAAACGCAAAGAAGAAGACCATGCTCGCCGCAAGAAGTACCGCGACCGCAGCGACGTTGGGACACCCAACGTGCTTCCTCTGAGAACCAAAGAGGCAAAGGAAGCCGAAGTATCCGTACACCCGGCGCCTTAGTGTCTAGGTCACTAGAGTGTGTATGGACTTGTGTGTGTATGACTTATGTCTAGGTGAACGGAGTTAAGATGGATGTCGAACTTGTGTCAAACTTATGTAATGTGTCGAACTAATATCCAGCTAATGTCGAACTTATGGTACAAATAGAATATGTATGGTTTGCTGCTGTGTCAGTGCTACTCCCTCTTTTTAATGTGTCAAATTCTGTTAAATGAACTAACACGCACAAGACTGCATAGAAATCCTGTGTTTGTCGGACTGAGGCATTGCCACGCCTTGGCTGGGTGCGCCACGGCGGGCGCCTTGGGCGGGTGCGCCACGGTACATAGCGCCCCCAACAAAGGCGCCACAAGGCCTGACTCCACAAACCAGACTTACTTCTATGCAGACTTGCGCGGTTTATTTGAGTCCATGAAACCACAAATGTTGGAGTTCGAATTTGGTATTAAATCGTACACTCGTGAGTGCATTCATTTCAGACGTACCACACAACGAATTTAATTGCGTACCAGCTATGACAACAGTGCAATCTAGCCTTTTCAGTAATCATACAAATAGCCTTTTCGATGCCTCTTGCAACATGTAGCCTTTTCGGTCCTATGCACAACATGTAGCCTTTTCGATCGAATCTAGCGTTTGCCATAGCCTTTTCGGTATCATTTATGGCGAATAACAATGGCTACTTCTCCTTTCCGCCTATATATATGCACACCTTCAACCCTCGTTACACAAACCCAACCCGGAGTAAAAAAACAATGTCCGGAGGCTCGGGTAGTGGGAGAGGGAAGGGGAAGGAAAGGGAGAACCAAGTCCATGGGAGGTAGATCCAAATGCTTGGGAGGGGGTCTTGGTCCAAAGAATTTGGTGAAGGCTGAAGAACGCTTCCCTGTTGAGTCTAAGTATGCTTTTAGCAATGAGAATCCTCTCCAGAACTACAAGAAGCGGAAGGATCCTTGGCCACGATGTATGCATGGTGAGGATTGCCTTTTGCAGATGTACACCGAGGGATTCGAAGGAGGTCGTCGTTTTTGGAGATGCCCGCGGGCTTGGGTAATTTCTATTACTTATTTTGTTGTTAAGTATGTACGTAGCTTGAGGTCTGTCTAACAAAAGAAAACTTTTCATAGAGTTCTAAGTCAAAGGAAAAGCTGTGGGTTCACTAAGTGGGCCGATCCTCGTCCACCGTATCCGCATCGGAGTACATCACCTACCTCCGAGGATCGTATCATCGAGCTGAAACCGAGCACGACTGGTTCGGCGGACTACCAAGAGGACTATGAAGAAGACGAAGACAACCGGGATGCCGACTCACAAGAGGTACCATGCAACATTCCATACTTGCTGCCCGTGCCACCAAAGCAAGGGGCCAAGGTCACCACCGCCACCACCGCCACCACCGAATCTAGGTGGATATTATGGAGAAGGCGCAACGGCTCAATATGTGGGACCACTACTAGGTCACACTATGTCATTATTATCTTTTTCATTACCTAAGGCATGTTAGGTTAGCGCAAGGACATGTGTACCCCTGTTTGGTACATGTTCTCACATGCCGGTTCGTGTGTTTGCTGCTTGTTTCTAATTACCTAAGGCATGTTAGGTTTAGTGCGGGACCCCTTACCCTTGTTCGGTACATGTTCTCACATGCCATTCGTGTGTTGTGCTTGTGTAATGATGTAATGCACTGGTATTTCAAAGATTAGTTGCAAGACATTGACTTCAAATAATTAACCACTTCGAACACATAATAACAAAATAAAAAGGTGAATTGGTACAACATAGTTCACATCACAACAATGTCATAAGTACTTGACGACAAACGACATAATGAAATTAGTAGCATAACAACGGAAACGTGCAGTGCATGATAATTAAAATAACAGGTCCAATGAAAGGCCCTTGTTTGGTTTTGATAATTGAGTGACAACTTTAGGTGGACTAACATGTGTGATGGTTGAGATACACAGGAGTTAGTTCACAGGTACATGTGTGTGAGCAACATATGCCATGGTGGAGATGGCTTGGAGATGTTGTGAGGCTCAACACATGAGTTGATAAAGGAGCTCATTGCAAATGAGACATGACATGGAGTCATGTGACCAAGAGGTGAAGATCAAGATGAGGCTTGGCTTGATGGACCGGTTGCAAGTGTGAAGGGCAAGTTGAGGCTGCGAGCGAAGGACCATGCGATGGTGAAGCTTGGGCAAGACTTGGCGCCGATGGACCGACGCAACGGTGAAGAGCAAGTGAGGTCAAGATCGATGGACCAAGAGTGTCACATGATGATATGAAGTGGATCATATCATTTGATGATCGTGTCGGTGCATGTTGTTGCATTGGCACAATGGAGGAAGACGGTGGAGATGGAAATGCGCAAGGCAAAGGTATAACCTAGGGCATTTCATTTCACCGGTCTAAGGTTGAGTAGAGAAGTACTTGACCGGTTTAGGATAGATGGCCGTACTATCAAGAGGGGTAATCTTGTTTGCATATCGGTCATCTAGTGCCACTTGAGCGATCTAACATTGCGATGTGCTAGGATCGAGTGGCGTGGTGAGTTGAAGAGAAAATCCTTTGAAAATGATTGTGAAAATGCTAACACACAAGCTTGCGAGGCGGGATTCGGCGCTTTCGGGAAAATTGGAGGCATATTTTCCATTGCGCCGGATGCAAATTGTTGTTGGAAACATACTATCCATGGTGATCAAGTTGGTATACTTGTTGGATAGCATGGTGGAGAAGTTGGCGTTGCGACGCGGCGACGAAAAGACGTTGGTGGTTGCACTGGCCGGACGCGTCCGGCGGTGGTCACCAGGCGCGTCCGGCGCATGGCTTCCGAGCGAAGGAGAAAGAGCCGTTGGGCGCCAACGGTCATGTTTGAATCGCAGGGACACGTGGAGCGCGGAGGAGCGCCGGACGCGTCCGGCGGCTTGCTCCGGACGCGTCCGGCGAGTATCTTGCGGTGTTGCCCGAGGTGGGTAACGGCTAGTTGAGACCTTGGGTCTATAAATACGTGGTTTGGCCGCATGTGGCCGGTTCTTGGCTGCACGCCCGGCTATGTTGCCTTGTGTGGTGGTGCTTGGAAGCCCTCTAACTCACATATGCTTGGTAGTGACCATCCGATAGTGTGAGAAGAGCGATTCTAGTGCGAGTGCTTTGTGAGATTGCATTTGTGGCACTAGGTGGTTGTGTTGTAAGCCGGAGAGCTTGTTACTCTTGGAGGTTGCCACCTCCTAGACGGCTTGGTGGCAAGAGGCTCCGTGGTAGCACGCGTGGAGATACGGTGCTCGGAGAAGAGATTGTGAGAGGTTCGGTGCTCACCTCGCGGGGATCGCGAAGAGTAGCCTTATTGGATTGCGCGTGTCATTGAGTTACCACCCTTGCGTGTGTGGGTTTGCTCGGTGCCTTGAGGGGCTCACTTGAGAGTGGTGTCTTGCGGTGCCTTGCGGGGCGTGCCTTGAGGGGCAAGTGACTTGAGGGTCACACCGGAGAACCATCTAGGTGAAAAGACCGGAGGAACCACCGAAGGTGTTGGTCGACACAACGGGACGTAGCTTGGGGGCAACCAAGTGAACCCGTGAAAAATCGCCGAGTCATCTTGTGTCCACACTTCGCGGTGGTTTGCAATCTCTTTCACAAGCTTTGTATTTACTTTTCTTACATTCTTGTATAGCTTGTGTAGTTGCTCTTGTGGTTAGTTAGCTTGAGTAGCTTGTTAATCCCCTTCTTGCTTGTGTAGCTAGAAGTAGAGTAAGTTGCCTTGCTTAGCTTGTGTAGTTAAGTAAGATTGAGCTCTTGGGTTTGGCTTGTGTAGCTTTGTCCATGAGCATCTAGTGAGCTTAGGTTGGCTTTGTGCTTTTGCTCATTAGAATTGTGTAGGTGCACACCCGGTTGCTAAAGTACTAGTTGCTTAGGTTTGTGTGACCTTGCAAGCTAGACTTGTTTAGTGTGCACTAGCTAGATTGGCACCTTGTCTTCTTGTTTAGGATCTTTTACAAGGTGCATCTAGAGACATAGATAGAGGGGTGAAAGTCTTGGTTAGGCCGATAGATTTAATTCCGCACTTATATCGGTTAGCCGGAGCGATTAGTTTTAAAAAGGACTATTCACCCCCCCCCCTCTAGTCCGCCATCTCGACCTTACATCCAAGACTAGCGCCATTGCTCATGAAGAAACCATATGGCTACGAGTACAGCGAGGCCACTTTCCCTTCCTCTCGCGTCGGGATTATCCTCCAAATACTGCCTTAGCACGACGCACACGCTCAAGCTTCTCCTCCCTTTTCGCCTTGTCCTCGGCAAACGCCTCCTTTCCTCCTCTTCCTTGTGCTCCCTCCGCATAGCCTCCTCTCTACGTCTCGGCTCACGTCTCCTTTCAACCTCGCATTAAACTCCTTCTCGCTTTGCGGGAGACTCTTGTTTAGCTCACGATCTCGGTGTCGATCCACCGCTCAAAATCACAAAGCGGTGGAGGTGTACGCAACATTGACAAGTATTAGAAAAATTAAAACATTGTCAATGTACTACACAAGACTATATAAACAACATCACTATAAATCAATACTCACACATAATGTCTTGCGGCGGGACGCTCGTAGGTGTCCATGCAAAGTTCTTACACATCCAATACCTCTGGCGATAGGTCTCCTCATCTTCAGAAATGTCGACCTTGCAAGGATCCCCACAGAAACACATGGGAACTGGAACGCCTTGAGGGAGAGGCAGTAGGGTGTACGGGCTCCCGGGTAAACGACCATAGCTACAATTCAAGATATCTAGTTGCTAAGTGTGTGGTTCTCCATTTGTAGGTGCAAATGAATTACAAGTAGATATTACCTAGGCACACGACCTTTTCCACGTCTTGGCATTCTTCCACCACGCCTTGGCATCCTAAAATTATTTAAAACCATTGCTCCAATCAAAATTGTCTCTAGGGTTACAAAATAAACCTAATTCAAACCAAATTAAGGCACAAAAATTGATGAGGGGAGTCACATTACCTTGCTTGAGGAGATGAACGGATTAAAATTCAATTTTAACGGTCCAAATTGTCGATTCAATGGATGGGGTGAGTGAGGGAGAGGAAGAACTCGGGGAGAAGAAATGAGCAAATGAGAGGAGGTGGGTGCTCGGGCTCGGCCCGGGCGCTGACTTAGGCGCTGTGGCGCCCCCAAAGGAGGCGCCACAGTGTGGCGCATAGATGCAAGGGGGCGCCACAGCGGGCGCCACGTCAGCCTGGCTGCCTGGCTGGCGCCCTCGCGGGCCCACCTTGTGGCGCCTCCATGCAAGGCGCCACAGGGTACAATTGTGGCGCCTCGCGTGGAGGCGCTGCCAAAAGGGTTAGTTATAAAAAAAAGAAAAAAACGGGTGCATTTTCTTAAATACTTTTAAAAAAGGGTCAAAATTGAAAAAAAATTCGCCTGGTACATGTCTGCTCGTGTGTACTCCTCGGAGACGGACAACTGGAGTGAGGCGATCTCTATCCCAAAGCCCCATCAACGTGGTCTTCACATGTTTCTACGCCGCAACACCCTTGTGGGAGACACTCTCTACTTCCACTACTGCTCGAAGTTTGCCTTGGAGTACCAGCTTGGTGCACAGCGCTTATCGATCATCAAAGGACCTCCACGGCCGTTGTTCCGAGACTTTTTGGTGATGCCCATGGGGGATGGTGAGCTGGGATGCATGGTCGTCGAGGAGGACGAATCAAGCCTCTGTCTACGACTGTGGTCAAGGGAAGTAGCTTCAGGCAGTGATGGAGTTGAACAATGGGCAAGGGGCAGGGCCATAGATCTTGAGGAACTGCTACCTAATGGGGCCCTACCATCTCCACGGTTGGCTTTTGGGCCCCATTCTAAGTTTCGGAGTCTATATTTGGTCGGATTTGTGGAGGGCACCGATGTCATCTTTGTGGGCACACGGGTGCGTAACTACCCTGGTGGTATCTATATGGTCCAACTCAATTCAGGGAGGGCTAGGAAGATGTCGGCGTTTGACACTGCACCCATTCCTTTGGATAATGAGATGGTCATCCCTTATACAAGCTTCTGCATTCCAGGTGTGATATATGTAACTCACCACGTACTTATATCTATATGCTGCTGCAATGTTAACTTGACATCCTTTATTATATATGATTTGCTATTAATGTCTTCTAGACTGTAAGAAATATTCGTCAGTTAGCAACAAGCCTTCATACATGAAGATAATATCAGTGCACAAGAATGATTTGTTATTAATGTCTTCTAGACTGCAAGTAAAAGTATATGAGTTTAGCAACAAGCCTGCATATATGAAGATAATATTAGCATGTAAGAATGATTTGTTATTTAATGTCTTGTAGACTGCAAGTAACTGTATGTCAGTTAGCAACAAGCCTGCATATATGTAGATAATATCAGCGCTCAAGAAACTTTGCTGATGCCACTGTGGATGCTTTTGGATTAGTAAACATTTGTAAAGTTGCCCTTTGTCTCTTCTAGTAGCCGATTCGTCGTACGATGTTGTTTGTACTTGGATTTATCGGCAACACATTCATCAACCTGCTGATTTTTGTTCTCAACTATTTTTTTATATCTCTGCAGTAATTGATGCCTCTTCTACAACTGAGGGGCCAGGAGATAATGCTTCAGGCGCATGACAATCTCAATCTGCTTGTGCATGGGTAAGTTGAGTTTCAAGTTTATGCAGTGGGATGAGCTTTTGGGTTATGTCAGTTCATTTTGTTGTGAGATAACTGTTTGGGATTTACTGATTTTCTGGTGGCGTACTATTTGAACGAACTATTTAAATTCATAACATCTCGCCCGGTTAAACCAAACATAATATGACTAGGGGCTCATGTTGGGTTTCAACTCTAGTCTACCCCAACACCATTGGTCATCCATGTCACCATCTGTTGAAATATTGCTTCTCTTTTAATTTCCAAAGATATAGCAAATATTGTTGTTATTCTTACTTTGTCATAGGTACTTAACCAATGTGATATGACCTGAAAATTTGAAGTGATTATTAACAATGTTCTGAAATCCCATATATGCAAATATCATTGTTATTCTTACTTTGTCATGGGTACTTAACCAATTTGATACGATCTGAAAGTTTGAAGTGATTATTAACAATGTTTTCAAATCCCATATTTTACATTATTATCATATTTAATTATGCTTTTGTGCTAAGTAGTTGCCATTTATGTACCTAAAATGTCAGACTCTTACTACCCTTACTACCTCTGATAGTTGGGTTACCATTTGCTATATAATACTAAAGTTGAATCAAAACTGTAGATGCTATTTATAGTTTTGTCAAGTGTGCATTGAAATTTTGCAGAACAAATAGGCCACTCAAATCTTCTACTGAGTGCAGATCCATTACTAACTTTGTGCCCTGAAAAACATGCATTGTGTAGTTCTTACATTCTAGAATTTACAAATGATGCAAAATTAGCTCCAGTAGAAATATGAGTCAAGTTAGCCTTAGGCAATTTTGGGAGACAGACTTGCGTCTGTTGAGGAAATATGAGTGCAACTTACTGCTTTGTTGATCACCACCTTGCGTGGTCCTCATAACTGTATATTCCTTTTCCCTTTAATGCTAGAACTTACTACAGACCTCACATTCCACATGATATATGTTGTATTAATTGTATTGCGTGAAAACTGTGAAATGAACTAAACCAGACCTAGGAATCAAACCCAGCCAGCGGTGGTGCTACTAATACATCACAAACATTCCTATGATTTTGTTTTCTCATCTGTCAGTGAACCACCATCAATTGTTTTGGTGTCGTGGTCATATTTAAGATCAATAGAATGGCATATGTCTGCATATAACTACAAAGTAAAAATGAATAAGTAAACTCCATTTATATGTCTACTACCTTGGCTCTTAATTTTAGTTGAAAGTTGTTATGTGTTTGTAGCATTACTCCTACATTTGTTCTCAGTTCGATGGGTCCCCTGTGGGCAGCTGCAGCTCGATGTCCATGGCTGGCATATGAGGGTTGCAAGGCGCTCAAATCATAATCAGCCACATTTACTTTTAACTGAAACTCTAGATTGTCTCCAATAAAGACAACATTTCTCACTACACTATCAACTTGTCATCTCACTAAATAAATTGAAACAAGCAGGCAATGTAGATTCGGTTCATGTTAAAATAAAGTCGTGCGCTCTAAAAACCCTGCATAGTTTACATCATTTTTGATGCAGGGAAATCACTCACGTGACAAACAATTACTATACAAACAAAAGCAACTTATCTAAACACCATGGATCTTACCATGGCCAAAACTATCATCAGGTTTATAAGATGAGGCGTCCATTGTCTGGATGGGGCGTCTATTACTCATGTTATCACACATCACAGGCTGGCCAAAACAAGCTGTCGCACAGCAAGACTCTGCTCTAGTTTCTACTTTCTAGTAGTATGTGAGTTTACCAACTAGCCTGCATATTTGAAGATAATATCAGTGCTCAAGATTAATTTGTTATTAATGTCTTCTAGACTGCAAGTATTTGTGTCAGTTAGCAACAAGCCTGCATATATGAAGATAATATCAGTGCACAAGAAACTTTGCTTATGCCACTGGTTGCTTTTTGGATTAGTAAATGTTTATAAAGTTGTCATTTTCTTATTTAGTAGCTTCGTTGTAGGATGTTGTTTCCAGTTATGGGCAATACATTCATCAACCTGCTGATTTGGTTCTCAATTCTTTTTTACATTTCTGCAGTAACTGATGCCTCTTCTACAACTGAGGGGCCAGGAGATGATGCTTCAGGTGCATGACAATCTAAAGCTGCTTGTGCATGGGCTTCTGAATAAACCAGGAAGCGTTTCATGAAGTTCGCAAGTTGCGTTTCTGAGTTAATGCAGTGGGATGAGCTTTTAGGACATGTCAGTTCATTTTGCTGTGAGACAACTGTTTGGGGCTTACTGATATTTGGTGATGGAACTATTTAATTTCATAGTATTTTGTGTTGGGATGTCTTTTTTTCTTGCCTTTTGGACAATGTGGAATTAGTTGTGTTGCAGCAGTGATTTCAGGGCTGCATCAGTTTATTGGAATTCCTGAGCAAGTATTCAAAATCTGAGTTTTGCATAATAAAGTGCACTTCTGAATTTTTCCCACCTTGCTTTGAGCAGTCCAAATAATCGGATTGATATACAGGCAAAAACCTTAGTTTTTTTTTTAGATAAAGGATGAAACATCCGGCCTCTACATCCGAAGGATGTACACAGCCAAAAGCAAAAACCTTAGTTGGCTGCCTGTGACTTCAGTTGTGCACATACTTTGCAACTCCCATGGTTAATCACAAGAAAAACACAGAGAATGCATTCATTGTTGCTAATGCCTGTCTTGCATACCTCCCGTTTGCTCCATTGTTATCATTACTAGTATCTCTTCCTTCTAAATTGTGTGTCGTTTTAGCTTTTTTAGATTCAAATGTTTTACTATGTATCTGGTTATATTGAATATCTTGATGCATAACAAAATTTATATACTATGCTAAAAAACAAAGTTTATATACGTAGGAAAGCCAAAAACATTTTCCAGACTAAACTTCGTTTTTATACTATGTTTGGCTTATTTGTGATATGGTCCGCTAGTTTCATGATCTTTAAGCCTAGTGTTAACACGTGCGCAATCGCTAATACCCTCATTTTCCGGATGACTGTTTAAATGGCCCTTTCTTAATAATTTGCAACAAAATAAAAATCAAACACTCCATCAAGCTCTTTGGAATATAAAAGCCATTCTCTATCACACTATCCCCCCATTTGATAAAACTCTTGTGTATAAGGCTGCAGAGAACCTTCTAGATTAACCTATCTTTAGAACCTTTCTGAATAGACAAGTTTCTTTTATGGTCCTTTCGGATTAAAAGATCAATCTTCTTTTGATCAAGTCCATTCCAGTATCTCGGATCAAATATATGAGGCTGGGAAGGAACCCTTGGATCCTTGACACTTTCAGTATTAGCTGATCCATCAATCGTGGCACCAACACCATGAACATTGTTGTTGTCCCAAACTTTATCAATCAATCTCTGAAGTGTGAGCCTCAACATTGTTTATGCTATCACCATGACTGTCATCGATGTCTGCCTGAACATTTTTGAGGTTCTGTACTAGCTTGACATTCTTTGACACCCATAAAATCTATCACTATCAGGAGCACCTTTCTGAGTTTGAGTGAACAGTTCAAGTCTTTGCTTGTTCTTATGCTTTTTCATGACCAGAATCACATTTATTTTGTAATTCTGCTAAACATTTGAAGTAAAGAGAATCCCCTCCCCTGTTCACAAATCACAAATACAGTTCAGTAAAAACCAAAAGGGGAAGTTTAACTGAACTGTGAGAGGTTAATCCAGTAGCAAGTGGCAGGAAGTTTAATTGCCTCAGGCCTCCACGTGTGAGAGCACCTAGCTAGTACCTGCTGAAGTAGTGAAGTGCTGATGCTGAACGCTTGAACTGCAAGAGAGGAAGACAGCGTCGCTGGGTCAGGTGGGGGGCCGAACGTTTTGGGGCCTGGTGCTACCGGTCCAGTTGCACTGGGCCGGCCTTATACGAGCCTGCTCCCGTTGGATCCGAACAAAGCTGTACATGGGCTGAAAGTTCTTTTTATTGCGTACATGGCCTGAAAGTTGGAACTGACGAATGCTGGCGTTGCGATTCAGTTTTTTTTTTTTTTTTTTTGACGAAAATTCAATTCAGGCCTTGTTTAGATCACCAAATTCACCCCCAAATTTCACTATGCAAATTCCTATTCCCCATCACATCAAAATGTTTATATATGCATAGATACTAAATGTAGATAAAATCAAAAACTAATTACACAGTTTTATTATGCTTTCTGAGGCGAACGTTTAGAGGCTAATTAATCGAATTTGGACAATTTTTACACTAAAAGACGAAACGATGAACAGTGCCGCATGGCGGCCACTGTGCCGATTCGAGCGCCCGAATCGGGCATCTAAACGAGGCCTCAGTTTGTCTCAGTTGAAAGCACCGTTGTTTCTCAGAAAAAGAAAAGAAGTTGTGATTAAAAAAAGTTGAAAACACCGTTTCGCTGCGTTTCAAGAAAAGAAAAAATCGTTTCGTTTCAAAAATCATTTCTGCATCTACTAGCACTCTACCGGTTGGCTACAACACATCTCGTCGCCTGCGCGTTCGGGGGCGTCTCATGGTGCCGCACTGCATCGTCACCACATCGGAGTATCTTGGCCGGTTTGGCCTCCCCGGCCCGGTGCAGAGCGGCGGCGGTGGCGGCCATCAAGCGAGAGTGCGAGGTCGCCCGGCGGAGTCCGACTGGAACGCCCCCCGCCGAGGAGTGCGAGTGTCGGCTATGGACGCGCCACGCGCGCCCGTGGTGGATGGAATGGAACAGTAAAAAAGCTGTGGTCGTCGTGGACTCGTGGCGGTTGGAGTGTGAAACGGGCCCGGCACCAGCGCTGCGCGTCTGGCATGGGCAGTGGGCCCAGAGAGAAGAGCCCAGACCTGTCCTGTCTAGTAGCAGGACCAGGACCAGGACCAGGAGGCAGGGCCTGCAGGACAGGCGGCCCATGCAGACCTGACCTCGCGTGTCTGACACCAGGAATCCATCAATAATCAAAGGCCGGACGAGACGACGGCCGGCTCGGGCTAGGCCCCCGAAGCTTGCAAACGAACACGTTGCTGCTCGTGGGCCCCGAAGCGCCGGCGAAGAAGTCTCGCGTGGGGTATTCCTAGCAGACGCAGGCCCACCAGGGCGGCCTTTTCGTCAAATCAAATCCGTCGCAGCGCGGACCAGGCCACACGCCACACTGTGCCCTCGCCGTCACAGGCCGCCGCAGCCTCACAAGCTTTAAGCTGATTATTACGGTCGGTAATAACACCTCGCGCGTGTGTGCCCGTGTTTTCAAACGGAGTACCCGCCCGCCCGCCCACATCCTTTGCTTTGCGCCTTTCACACTTGACACATTTGTGCGCTTTGTGCGATTTGTCTCCTCCGGTATCCTCCGCTGCTTTTTGTATTCGTATTTCCGTAGTTGTAGTAGCAAGTCCACTACCCGTTGCAAAAGGCGTCCTCAAAGTTCAATTTAGCTATAAGCCGGCCTAAAAATGCTTTTGCGGATGGCTTGTTCGGCCTCTCGGGCAATTCAGATCCAGGTTATCAAAATCTCAAACGGCTTTGGCTCGTTCGTGGCAAGCACCTTTTAGGTGGTTATAAAGGTCCTATCCAAACCATGCCCCTCTTCTAGACTTACAACTTGTCGGTGTTTCGTACCCCGGGGGTATAACACCAACGAGTAAATTTTTATGCGTGCTCCCTAATCCGGATGGTGATGCAAGAAGGACACAAGTGTTTATCCTGGTTCGGGCAAAGAATGCCCTACGTCAGGGGAGAGATTTGTATTATCTTGCCTTAGGGGTGCTTGTACGAGGTGACTACAAGCGGGACTTAGCCGTGAATGAGTGTGTGAAAATGTGGGAATGTGTCGAGTGAAGGCGTGGCGTGCCTGGGCTAGGTCTGGCATCCCCTTTTTATAGGCCAAGAGGAGGCTCGGGAGTACGAGTAGTTAGGGCTATCGTATGTGTGACGTCGAGATATGGGCGCCATGTCGAGTCGTCGAGACTGTAGACGCTCCCTTTGGTCCGGCTCGAGCCTGTAGCGGTATGGTCAACGATGGCCTGCTCGTCCTTCTCGGTCGTGGGCTGACGTAGTCGAGGTACGGTGCCGGCGTAGACGAGCACGTGCGTCCGGGAACCCCGCTGTATGGTCGTCGAGGTGGGAAAGACAGGACACTGCGCGCCCCATGCTCAGGTCGCGTCCGTCATCACTCCTCGAGCGGTTAATGTCTGTTTCGAGGGGTGAATGGTCTGAACGACGGGACTGAGCAGCGGGTTTGGTGGTGCGCAGGGTTGACAATCGCGTTCCAAGGGATTGTCGTACACGGCATAGTGTTCAGCGTGGTGTAACAGTGGCGCCTGTCGTCCTCGAATCCGGGGCATGGGCAGCGTAATGGTGGAAGTGACCCGCGTACGATCCACTGTTACGAGCTCTGTAGCCATGGAGTTAGGCGGGGCAGGCGTACTACGACGCTGTTCGAGCCCTGTAGCCATGTGCGTGCCACGGGTTGGCAATCATTGCAGGCGGACTCGAGCGGGCGCTCGCTCGAGCGGTCTCCGTCTCTGTCTCGAGCGGTCGCTCGCTCGAGCAGTTACCGTCTCGAGCGGTCACTCGCTCGAGCGGTTTCCGTAATGTTTTCTCGAGCGGGCGAGCGGCTGCTGCTCGAGTCGGCGGGCTTTGTGGCTTTGTGGGCCTGATCGTGGGCCGGTCTAGCTCGAAGGGGATTGGGGGTTTCTCTGGTCAGTTAGCTTTTGGGATTTTTAGAGAGGGATGAGGCCCATTTGCTCATCTTTAATCCACCCAATTTAGGACCCCCTAATCTAGGTATCCGACAGTAGCCCCCGAGCCCTTGTTTGATTGTGAAAAACTTCAAGCAAGGGATCATGAAGTGGAGTTGAAGTACCTAGACTTAGGGTTATGTTGTCTCGAGGAGTTATTTCATCCTTTCTCCGTGGGGGGCGCGCGAGCGTCCCCCGCGGGGGTAGCCCCCGAGGCCCCAGAGGAATGAGGCATTCCTCTGGGGGCTTTGAGATGAACGGTTTTGAGTAAGAGTATTATTAACTGGAGTTGTAGCAGCTCGAGGCAGGAGACTCAATTACTCTTCGAGCCCCCGAGCACCTCCTGCTTTTCCCCCGTTGATGGGGGTCGTTTAGGTAACTCGAGCCCCCGAGCCTCGAATGGGCGAGGCCCAGGTTGTGATCCGGTTCCTCGGCTTGGATCTCTTGGATCGGACCCAAGTGGTGAGAGGTACGGCACTACTCGCGACCCGGCGGCGCCATACCTCCTGTGGTGATGGCGGGTAGTCCAAGTGAGAGCTCGTCTCCTTTCGAGGGAGACGGCATCGAGGCCCGAGAGGCGCTCTCATTAGAGCTGGGCGCTTAGTTTCCGGAAGGACCGGCCCGTTCGAGGGGACCGGCGGCTCGAGTGCCTCCGTCGACGGGATCTCTTGGATACCTAGTGCCCGCCTTGGACACGCCATGCGGGTTCGAGGTTCGTTCTCGGCGGAACCTTTCGAGGGTTCCTTCCCATAGGCGCCCCCCTGACTCGGGTGCTCGAGGGCGGCCGGTTCGAACCCGTCGTGGGTCGGCCTCCGCTCCCTCGAGACTTACTTGTGGGACCGGGGTCCCTGGTTTTCTTTACCGTGTAAGGAACACTTGTACGCGAGCGTCCGTCACGCGCTGTTCGAGCGCATCCGTCCGTTGCAAGCGGCGCGCCTTTTTAGGCGGAAACCGGCGCATCATGATGATCGTAGCTTGGCGACGGTTCCGCTCCGTCTCGCGATGCGTGCGCCCTGTAAGTGGAGGTGGGCGGCGGTTTGTCAGGGCAATAAATGCGGTTACCTTTTTTAGCCGAGTCCGTCGGCGGCGCGCGGCCGTTGGATGGAGCAATCTGGGCCGTCAGATGCGATTCACGCGGATCGGCTTGAGCTCTATAAATTTGGAAGAGTGGGCTCCCGGTTCTTCTTCCCCGCATTCTCGTCCTTCTTGCCACTCACGCCGCCAGTCGCTGCTCGCGGACCCAATCCGCCCCGGCTTGTCATCATCCGCAACCGCCGCCGCCCAGCCGCCGCGGCCGCCCGCGCCGCTCTAGCCCACGACCGCGCTTGCTTTCTGCGCCACCGTTCCCGCGCCACCGTTCCCCTGTGCTCCGCCGCCGTCGTTGCTCCACCGTCCGTTCCGTCGCCGACATGAGGAGGTCGGGCGGAAGATGGGTCGAGCTGCGGTCGGGTGCCGGTGGAAAAGGCAAGGGCAAGGGCAAGGAGGCCGCCAAGCCTCCCACGCCGGTGGTGATGGAGGAGGCGCTTCGTGGCCTCGGTCCACGGTGACCGAGGCGATCTTGATCAACCTGGTCAATGGCGGATTGCTTCCGCCCAATCCGGCGGAGGACACCGGAGTGGCGAGTGCTTGGACGACGACCACTTCGAGCCCAATCCCCCGCCGGGCTACATCCTGAGTTTTATCAAGTTCCACCGGCGGGGACTTGGTGCGCGGCCGAGCCGCTTCATGCGGGCGCTCCCCCACCATTTCGGGGTTGAGCTCCAGCACTTCAACCCCAACTCCATTTCGCACGCGAGCCGCTTACGCCGCCGTGTGTGAGGGTATCTCGGGTATGGCGCCGCGATGGGACTGTTCACCCACATCTTTAAGGCGACGCTCTTCACCAAGGCGGTGAAAGGCAAGGAGGCCGCCGACGACGACGGTGATGAGGGTGACGAGGAGGAAGAGGAGAATGAGGAGGAAGAGGAGAAGAAGAAGAAACCGAAGGTCCGCCGCTACGTTCGAGCGGGTTCTGCTCGATCGGGCTGAAGAGGAAAGAGTGCGCTATCCGGCGCGTGGGCGTCAGAACAACGCGCCGGCCGGGACCGGGAGTGGTTCTACCTCCGCAACGAGGAGGGCCTCTTCCGGAGTACACCGGCGCCGTGCTAACCGCGCCGGTTTCAAGCTGGATGCACGGCCGGCCGCGGCGGCGCCAGCCCGTATGGACTCCTGCTCAACGCTATTTCGAGCCTCCGCAACCGGAGGTCCGGTAACCTCTTCTTCAACATCGCGCACGTCGTTGCCGAGTTCCCACGGCCGCCGGGTGCTCCGCTCGCCGAGCGCCCGCTACGGCTCGACCCGGATGACGGAGGACGCCCGATCTGCGGCGCTCGCGGCCGCGGGATGTCGGGCCCGCCCTTCCGGTCGCCACAATCGTGGCTCGGGTGCGCGACGCGATTGACGGCGGGGAGGAACCGGCGAGAACCAAGTCGGCCTCTTCCGCGTGCGTCCCGGCCTTCAACTGCTGGGCTTTGTGAGTTTTTTCAAGATCCTCTTTCGTCGTTTCTTTTACTCGGCGATCCTTATCGAGGCACTTTTTTTTTTCCGAATATCAACGACCACGCGGAGTCGAGGCCCCGGTGAAGGAGGACGCGCCCCGTCCGCGAGGTAAGGCGCTGAGGGGGCGAACGAGAACACGCCGCCGTGCTCTCGAAAAGGGAAGAGAGAGCGAAGAAAGCTTGTGACTTAGAGGAGACTCAGAAGCGTAAGGCTAGGCGCCGCCGGGCGCGTGAAGTGCGTCTGGCGGCAGACCCGACCGACTGGAGCTCTAGTCTCGAGTCGACCGACGAGGACGAGGGCGATGATGACGGGGAAGACGATGAGGCGACCGACAGCGATGGCGCCACCGTCACTCGAGCCCTGACGCCTCCTCGCTCTCGCGTGCGGGAGCTAACTGGCGCCGGGCCTTACGCGCGACGACTCGTCGGCCCGGTTCAGCAGTCGGCGGGAGGAGTCGTCGAGCCGCGGCGCGAACGCCGTCGCCGGCCCGAGCAAGGCTGCGGGGGCGTCTCAATGCTCCAGGCCACCGCGCTCGCTGCGCGTCGCCGGCTCAAGCATGGCGGCGGGAGGAGTCGCCCCACCGCTCTAGCCATGGCGGCGGGGCGCCATCTCCGACGCGGCGGGACTCTTCCTCCCGCCACCATTCTTCTTCAACGGGCGTGCACACCGGCGGCATGAGGCTGCAAATGTGCGCACTTCAACTTTGCGCAGGCCGGCGAGCAACGCCGGGCTCCTTCCGGCGGCCGCCGGCCGCGGACCTCGACCCGCGGGACCCGGGATCCGTAAGGGACGCCGTGCCCGACCCGGCCAAGGAGTCGGCCGAACGGGCGGCCGCCAAGGTGTCGAGCCCCCGGCGGTACCGGTGGGCTCGAGGCCCCAGTCCTCGAGGGACTCGAGGGCGCTGAGCTCGGAAGCCCCCGAGCGCCGAGTAAGCCGGATGGCTCGACGGCGCTACCTCGGCCGCCGGGGTAAGTCTTACGGTCGACCTATCCCTTATTGCACTCTTTTGTTCGCGTGTGAGTGTTTTGTCATAGTGAATTTTTATTTTTCTCTTTCTTTCGGGACCAGCGCTCCTAGACATTACCATCCCTCCCCATGCTGCCTACTAAAAGGCTGAAGACCACGGGAGGGTCGAGTGGCACCCGTCAATGCCGGGTGGAGTGATCCTTCCTCCTTCTACTCCGGTTTGGTTAGAGCGGGCCAAGGATGCACTTAGGTGTGGCTAGGCGATGGCGGCTGCGTGCCGTGCGGAGTGCGGGGCCGTGACCAAGGCTACGGGGAAAAGGACGCCACCACCACCACGGCCTCGACGCCCTCCCGCTCGAGACCCGTCGTCGTCGAGGCGCGGCCCGGGCGACGCGGCGGCGGGCGACCAAGGGTGATGGGCGCCCGGCCGGCGGCCTCTATTCCGGCGACGGGGGCCGGGTCGGAGCGACGGCCCATCGTGCTCGAAGACGGAGTCCGAGCTCGGGCGCCAAGTCCTCTGGCCAATCGGCCCTACGCCGGCGAGGAGGAGCGCGGGGAGAAGGAGGAGGAGGAACGCCGGCGGCCACCGTCGGCCGGTGGGGGATGTGGAGATGTAGGAGGCGGGAACGGCGCCTGAGCCTCAGCCGAGCCGAGCCCCAACCCCTCCTCGGGATACGGAGGTCGACTCCTCTGCTGGGCAAAGGGTCGAGGACGGGAAGGCCCAAACTGCCGCTCGAGAGGGGGCGCTCGAGGAGCACCCCGCCGCCACGCAAGAGGAGGAGAAGGCGGAGGAGCCGGTGGAGCAGCAGGCGGGGCCGGTGGTGCAGCCTGCCGCCGCAGGTGGCGAAGAGCATCAGCTGCAAGTGGAGCAGCAGGCGGCGCTGGTGGAGCAGCAGGCGGAGCCAGTGGTGCAGCAGCCCTCCGTCACGGGTGGCGATGAGCGCCAGGACGTCGAGCGAGAGCTCCATCGGTGCCGTACCGGGCGCTGCCGCGGCCTCTGCGGGCCCGTTGGGGACACAGTGCCCCACCTCGTGCCCGACTCGGAGACGGGCGAGGTGAGGTTCGAGGTCATGACCGACGCCGACCAGTGGGAGGAGGCCCAAAGGAAGCTGACGGCGGCTGCCATCATCGATAGCCACATGCGGTCGGTCGGCCTTGGTCCCACCGAGCCCACTGACGTCTCTATCGAGGAGCGGAGGCGGATTGAGGCGCGGGCGCTCGCCCAAGAGGCGTCCTCCTCCTGGAGTCAGCCGCAACGCCCACCTACCCTGGCCGAGCGGGTGGTGACGGCGGATGTCGACCGGGCGGTGAGGAGACTCCGCTCCTCCGTTGACAAGGAGATGCGGGAGGAGTTCCCTCTTTGGGAGAGGCCGCCGGCGGTGCTCTCCAGGCCCCTTGACCACGGGCGCCCCGTCGTGATGAACGATCGAAGGAGCTTGAGGCGCACGTGAGGCCGGGAGCGCCGGCAATGGCTCGAAAGCGCATTGAAGACTGCTTTGTCGCTCGTTTCGGAGGACATGCCCCGGCTTCTCTCTGTGAGTGCCCTTGAGTTCGGTTGGTTGCCCTTTTGGTCTATCGCGTTTTATGTTCTAACATTTTCCCTTCGAGGTTCAGGCGACACAGAGTCGCTCTTATGCCAAATCCGTGCATGTCCGTGCCACGCAAGAGAGCGAGCATGAGATCCGGCGGTACGTACGGATGGGGCAGGAAGCTGAGGGCGAGCGGCACCGCTTTGCTCGGCTCCTTCGAGAGGCCAATGCCCGCCACGGACGCCGCCAAGGAGGGACGCCAAGAAGGCTCAAGATGAGCTCGCTCGGGTGGCGCGAGGCTGAGGTGGCACGGCGGGATGCGGGCGAAGCTTGCCCAAGGCTGCGCGGAGGCCGAGGCCGCTCGTCGAAGTACGCGCGGTTGCCGCACGAAGTCTTCGAGCGGCTCAAGAAGGACGCGGCTACGGCGCTGTGCAAGGCTATAAGGCCAAATGCTTAGGGACATGGAGCGGCTCCCGGAAGGACAAGGCCAACGTCGAGGCATATACAAAGGCTGCGGCGGCGGTCTCCGAGGAAGCTGAGAAGGAGGCCCTTGCCCGGCGCGCTCGAAGCGGAGAAGCGGTCGAGCGGTCTCCGGACGGAGGTAGTCAACTTCCGTCGGGTGGTGACGGACAAGGACCTCGCCATCCGGGCGCCGGCAAGGCTTATGAGGAGCTAACGGACGGAAAAGCGCGATGTCGGCGCGCCTCCGGAGGAAGGAGACCGAGCTCGCGCGGGCGCTCGAGCGCGAGCAAGGGCTCTCGACCCGCTGCACCCGTAAGTAGTCCGAGCCCTCTAACCCTTTTTTTTTCTACGCGGTTCTTGCGCATTGCTCGAGTATCTCATTTTCATCGTTCTTTCTCAGGTTTGGAGGCGGACCTGGTGGAAGCGCGTGAGGACACGAAGTCAGCCCATGCGCTGGCTGACGGCGTGCTCTCAGCCAAGGCCCATATCACCGGCGCCATCGACACCCTTAGCGCCAAGCCGCTTCCGCCGGTGGTGGACGTCGAGGGCCGGATGCGGCGAGCTACGCTAGCCGGGTCCGTGAGTTCGGTGCCTCTGCGGGGTCGTATCCGGGAAACCCTCGTCTTCGGCTGCGCGCCGGACGATGGCCGTCTTCTACTCGGGGTTTAGCATCTCGAGGAGGGACGCCGGGCCGGGATGGAGGCCGGTGCGAGCGGCTTCACCTACGCCGAGGGCAAGCAAGAAGGAGGGTCAACCCGGATCGAGCGGCTCAAGGCCGAGGCGAGGCCGGGCGCCCGTCTTGGAGCGATCTCGTGAGAAGTCCTCCCGCCTGACGTGGAGTAGTTTTTAGCCGGCCTGCGAGCCAAAATCTGGGCAACAAGGCCCTTGTAAGAAAACAAGTATTTTGGCCATGGAAATGGCCCAAGTGGCCTTAAATCGTGATGCTCAGATGTTTATTATTGCTCTAGTTTTTCCCTTGTGCTCCATATTACTTTTCGCTTCCTGCCTTTATTTTTCTTTAACTAAGTGCTAGCGTTGCGCTCGAACCACTTCGAGGGGAGATGAGTTGGGGTGCCGTAGCTCGGAAGCGTGGGAAGCCTGTGCTCGATCGTCCGGGCTCGAAGAGCTCGAGGTGACGCTGATGCTTAGCTTATGAAAAATTTCGAGCGAGGAGGAGAAAGGTTGCATCGAGCGTCTTTTTGGAAAAAACTAGGTGCATTTTTCGAGGACTCCGGGGGGTCCCCCGGTCTAGCCCCGAGGAGGGCTTGGCTTTGTGAAAACAAAGTCGAGCCCGCCTTACATACGAACGAACAAAAGTAGGAAACGATTTGCGGGGTTTTTATTCATTCATACTAGCGGTACATTTGGAACGAGAAAAAATGTACAAGGTATCGAGGCCTAGGGAAAAAGCGACGTAGGCGTTCGATGTTCCACGCGTTGGTGAGGGTCGAGCCGTTCTCGTCGGCTAACTTGTACGTCCCCGGTTTCAGCACCTCGACCACGATGAACGGGCCTTCCCAAGGAGGAGTGAGCTTGTGGCGCCCCTTGTTATCTTGGCGTCGACGGAGCACGAGATCGCCGACCTCGAAATCCCTCTTGCGCACGTTCTTCTCGTGATATTGCCGTAGCTTCTGTTGGTAGCGCGCAGAATGTAGGAGCGCCGCGTCTCGAGCCTCTTCTGCTTGGTCGATGGCGTTAGCCAGCCTTTCCTTATTAGTCTGCTCGTTGTAGGCCTTGAGTCGAGGGGACCCGTACTCAAGGTCGGTGGGGGAAGACGGCCTCGAGACCCATAGACCAAGAAGAACGGGGTGAACCCGGTGGCTCGACTCTCGGTCGTCCGCCGAGACTCCATAGGGCCCGATGGGAGCTCGGCCGCCCACTTGTTGCCGTGTTTGTTTAGGCGTTTGAAAATCCTTGGCTTTAGACCTTGCAAGATCATGCCATTGGCACGCTCGACTTGGCCATTAGTTCGAGGGTAGGCAACTGCTGACCAGTTCACACGGATGTGGTATTGATCGCAGAAGTCCAAGAACTTTTTGCTGTGGGCCGGGTGCCATTGTCGGTAATGATGACGTTGGGGACTCCAAAGCGATGGACGATGTCGGTGAAGAACTCGACCGCTCGCTCCGAGCGGATGTTAGTGATGGGCTTGGCCTCGATCCACTTGGTGAACTTGTCGATGGCCACGAGCAAGTGGGTGTAGCCTCCGTCGTCTTTTTGAGGGGTCCGACCGGATCGAGCCCCCGGACCGCAAATGGCCACGTGAGGGGGATCATGCGGAGTGCGTGTCTTTGGAAGATGCGTTTGCTTGGCGTAGAATGGCATCCCTCACACGCTCGAACAAGCTTGATGGCGTCGACGGTTGCGGTGGACCGTAGAAGCCTCGGCGGAATGCGTTCCCGACAAGGGTTCTTGGCGCGGCGTGGTGGCCACAAGCCCCCGAGTGCATGTCTCGGCGGTTTCACTGCCCTCCTCGATCGAGATACACCGTTGAAGTATACCGGTCGGGCTGCGTCGGTAAAGCTCTCTGTCGTCTCCGTAGATGACGTACGTCTTGGCTTGTCGTGCCGGTCGTCTCGCCTGCATTCTTTCTCTCCGGCTCCCTCGAATGAGATACTCGAGGAATGGTGCACGCCGTCGGTTGGTGGGCTCGTAACTGGTCGATCTCCATGACCGTGGCCCCCATCGAGGGTTCGGTCGTAGGAAGCGAGCTCAACGGCCGGTCCCGCCCGACCCCAAGTCCCACTTCACGGATGGCTCGTGAAGATCTTTCGAAAGATGTGCGGGGTAGGCGCCGAGATGAAGCGATTTTGGCCGGTTCGTCCGCGGCCTCGTTGAAGCGCCTTGGGATGTGGTTGAGCTCGAGACCATGGAAGGCGGCTTCCAACTTGTGCACCTCATTGCGTACGCTTCCATCTTTTCGTCATGGCGGCTCGAGGCTTTCATCACTTGATCGATAACGAGGCAGTCGCCTCGAGCATCGAGGCGTCGGACCCCAAGCTCGATGGCAATGCTCGGCCGTGCGGCGCCTCATACTCGCCATGTTGTTCGGCGGCAAAGTGGATGCGCACCACGTAACGCATGTGTACTCCGAGGGGTGAGATGAAGAGCGAGGCCCGCGCCGCTCTGTCTTCATAAGTGACCCGTCAAAATACATGGTCCACGGCTCGGCACGGATGCATGCGGGAAGTTGGACATCGGTCCATTCGCCACAAAGTCGGCCGGTACTTGGGATTTGATAGCTTTTAGTGGGCGTAAGTGATGGTCTCGCCCATGAGCTCGGCAAACCACTTAGCGATTCGACCCACTACTTCCCGGTTTTGGATGATTTCCCCGAGCGGGAATGAGGACACCACGATTCTTAGGGTGGCTAAGAAAGTAGTGTTGGAGTTTTCGACGTGTGAGGGACGATTGCGTAGAGCGGTTTCGGATTTGAGGGTGCGGAGCTTTGGCATTTGAGAGCACCTCAGCGATGAAATACACCGGCCGCTGGACGGGGAGCGCGTGCCCCTCTTCCTCGCCTCTCGACCACTATGGTTGTCGACCACACAGTGGTTGCGGCAACATAGAGGAGGAGGGATTCGGCGGGTATGCCGTCTCGGCCGGCGAGCGGCACGAGCACGGAGGAGATGTGAGCATGCTCTTCAACTTTGAGAGGGCCTCCTGCACGCGGGTGTCCATGCAAAGTGCTCGGATTTTCGAGGAGCCGGTACGAGAGGCAAGGCTTTTTCTCCCGGCGCGCAATGAACCGGCCCGAGTGCGGCTAAGCATCCGGTGATCTTTGCACCCCTTTCGGGTCTCGAATTGGCCCCATTCTCATGATGGCGATCTTCTCGGGATTGGCCTCGATGCCGGAGGGAGACGATATACCCTAACAACATGCCTCGAGGCACACCAAAGACACACCTCTCGGGATTCAACTTGATGTTTTTAGCCGGAGGCATCCAAACGTCAACTTGAGGTCCGCGACAAGGTTTTCTACTTTTCGAGTCTTGACAACGATGTCATCGACGTAGGCCTCGACGGTCTCTCCTATGTGTTTCTCGAAGACATGGAGCATGCGGCCCGATATGTTGGCCCGGCGTTTCGAAGGCCGAAAGGCATTGTGACATAACAATACATGCCCATAGGGGTGATGAATGAAGTCGCGAGCTGGTCGGACTCCTTCATTTTGATTTGGTGGTAGCCAGAGTAGGCGTCGAGAAAGGAAAGTACTTCGCAACCCGCAGTGGAATCAACGATTTGATCTATTCGAGGTAAAGGAAATGGGACTTTGGGACATGCTTTATTTAAACTAGTGTAATCTACACACATCCTCATTTTTCCATTCTTTTTTTCTACCAACACGGGATTAGCTAACCACTCGGGATGATGTACCTCCTTGATGAATCCGGCTTTCTCGAGCTTCTCGACCTCCTCGCGGATGATCCTGCGCTTCTCCTCGTCGAAGCGGCGCGGGCGTTGCTTGACGGAGTCTCGAGCCGGGACGGATTTCCAAGGCGTGCTCGCGACATCCCTCGGTATGCCGGGCATGTCCGAGGGACTCCACGCAAACATGTCGGCGTTTGCGCGGAGAAAGTCGACGAAACCTTTGCTTCCTATCTTGTTGTCAAGGGAGGCGCTGATGACCAGCGTCTTCTCCCCCGAGGAGCTTGGATCGAGCGGGATCTTCATGGTGTCTTCAGTGGGCTCGAAGTTGCCGGCCTGTCGCTTGGGTGTTGGAGCAGAGGGCCCAGCCGCCATGTGATCGAGCATCATGGCTAAGTCTTCAGATGCTCCCATCACGTTCGTCAGTGATTCCCCGTACTCGACGCACTCCACATCGCAGTGGTAGGCGTGCTCGTACGTGGAGTTGACGGTGATGACTCCTTTTGGTCCCGGCATCTTGAGCTTGAGGTAGGCATAGGCGGGGATCGCCATGAACCGGGTGTAGCACGGCACCGCCCGGGATGGCGTGGTAGGTCCCCTCGAACCGGGCACGTCGAAAGTTATGGCCTTTCGACGGAAGTTCGAGCGTGTCCCAAAGACGACGGGGAGGTCAATGCGGCCGTCGTGAGCGCTTTCTTGCCGGGGACCACTCCGTGGAAGCCCCGGCGCTCGGGCTGGAGGTGAGCTCTTGTGAGGCCGAGCAGCGTGAGGGTCTCCATGTAGATGATGTTGAGGCTGCTGCCCCCATCCATGAGAACTTTGGTGAAGCGGGCGTTGAGGATGATCGGGTCGACGACGAGAGGGTATGCGCCGGAATTGGTGACGTGCTCTGGATGATCATCACGGTCGAACGTGATGGGAGCATCCGACCGTCGAGGAATTGAGGCGTGGCGGGTTTCGGGCGAAAACCTCCTGCGCTCGGCCTTCCGCTCTCGACGTGTCATCACGGGTGGTTGGGCCGCCGTAGATCATGTAGCACTCGGTGATGGGCGGATACCCATTGTCGTCATTGTCGTTGGCTTGATCGTTTCCACCCTTGCCCTTCTTGTCGTCGTCCTTGTCAAGGCCAAATTTCTTGAAGTAGCCTCGAAGCATACGGCAGTCCTCGAGGTTATGCTTGAACGGCTCCTTATGGTACGGGCATGGTTGCTTCAGCATCTTGTCGAAGACGGCCCCATCCGGGGGGGGTCGAGGCTTCTTGCGCTCGGCTGCGGCCACCTCGTCTTCCGCGACCACACGCTTGCCTTGCTGGTTGCCCTTCTTCTTCTTCCCGTTCTTCTTCTGGGCCTTGCTCGAGCCCTCACCGCCTCCCGGGGGCGGTGCGGGCTTGTTCCCGGCACCGCCAAAGAAGGCCCCCACGGCCTCGTCACGGCGGCGTAGTCGGCGACGACGTCCATGAGCTCGTTGACCGTCTTTGGGCGGTTGCGCCGAGCTCTCGTACAAGCTCTTTGCACGTGGTGCACGAGACAAACGCCAAGATGACGTCGTGGTCGGGATGTGCGCGGCTCGGTGCGCGGCTTGGAGAAACGTCGAGCAAAATCCGGAGAGATTCCGTGGTATTTTGCTTGCGATTCGGAGATCCACGAGTTGCCGGGTCGGATGTAGGTGCCCTTGAAGTTCCCCTCGAAAATCTGGACCGGAGTCGGCCCAATCGTAGATGCGATTGGGGGAAGCTCCTCGAGCCACCGTCGTGCGGTGTCGGAGAGAAAACAGAGGGAGGCGGCGTATGATCGCCTTATCCTCTCGAGCCCCTCCCGGTGGCGGGCCCGGCGGAGTCGGCCGGCCCGGCTGCGCTTGGTCTCCCCGTTGTACTTGACCACGCTTGTGGGGGTCGAAACGGGTTAGGTAACGGTGTGTTGCGGATTGCTCGGCCGAAGACTCGAGGGCCGGCGGCTCGGGAGCTGCGGTCCTCGTCGGCTGTCGTAACGCCCCCTCGATGGGCCTTGTAGCCACGGTCCTCGGCACCCGCAGCCTTGCGTCGTCGGTTGTCGTAGATGTCATGACACGCATCTTGAGGCGCGCGGTTGTCGAGGATGCGATCTCGAGCGGGGGCTCTACCACCTCGAGGGGTGCCTCTTGGTGGACGGAACCCTCCCGCTCGTGCCGTGGTTGCTGGGGCTGCCTCACGCTATCTCGAGGCTGAGCTCTCGGCCTGGCTGGGCCGGACGGCCGCGACTTGAAGGAGCCCTGGATCTCATCTCGCATCCGCAACGCGTGCGGATTCGAGGGCGCCGGCATGTCTCGCAGCAGCATGGCCGCCGCAAGTACATTCTGACTTGCTCGAGGGAAGTGGGCAGGCTCAGGCGGCACTTCTGGCTGTCCGTCATTAACGATGCGGTTGAGGATGCCTCGTGCCTTTCCACGAGCACCCAGAGCTCGAGGAGGGGGCGGATGGTTACGCTCAGCGCGCGCTTGGCGGCTCCGACGCGCGCGTTCCTCATTCATCTTGGCCTCGATCTCCCTGAGCTGGGCCCATTGTGCCGCTCGAGCATCGTCTTCAGGTCGCTGGTTATCTTGGGCTTGTGGTGGCGGTCCGCACGGCTCGATCACCTGCAAGGCTCCAGCTGCTGATGTTCCGACCGCTGGCGTCACGTCTGCCCGGTTGGCTGTAGGGACGGCCGCGACGGCGCCATCTCTGGTCTCCTCATCCGACGGGACGTCGTCGTTGAGATGAAAACACTCGCGGGCCGGGTCATAGCACCCTGAGTCCGAGTCATCGGAGTCTGGGCTAGCGCTGGACGGCGTCCAGGGCCTCCCTGTGCTCTCCTCCTCGATCCAGCGGCGCATATTCCCGATCGTGTTGCGGCGTTGCGAGCCCGGTGCTCTGTCAAACCCGCGGTCTACTGACGCCGGCCACACAATCTCCAAGTCCATGGTGGCACGCAGGAGGGGGCCGGGGCTCCCCTCTCGCGGTCCCATGACTGCCCGGACCTCGTTGGCGTACGTAGTGGCGGCGTTGGTGAGCCCAAACGGGAGCCTGCGACGAGCTCGGTAGAGCCCGCGCGGCAACAGGTTGGGCGACGTCGGCCGTGCGCGTGCTCGAGGCGCCACGCCGGGCTCTCTCGGCGAGCGCATGGCGAACGTGAAGCCAGGGTCCACGTCAAGGACTCCCTGTTCATGTGCCACCCCCTGCCGTACACTTAGCACCCCGGCTGGGTGCATAGTGGCGTCGGCCGGGAGGCACACGGCGGGTGCTCAAAGCCCCGTGCTGGCGGCGCGGTGATCTTGATCGTGAGGTGGCGTTGGCGACGTGGCGGCGAGCCGTGGTGGCGCGGTCGGCGCGCGGCCACTACCCGGCGCGTGGGGGCGACGAGCGTCCCTCTGGTTCACCGATCGAGAGTAGAGCCATGTCGTGGCTGGGCGAGCGACACGAACTCTAAACTCCCAAACCGGATCACCGTGGCAAACGGAAGCGAGGAAACGGGTGATGCCATCCAGAAAATGGCGGGAATCGAGCGAAAAACACGCAGTTCCCCTACCTGGCGCGCCAACTGTCGGTGTTTCGTACCCCGGGGGGTATAACACCAACGAGTAAATTTTTATGCGTGCTCCCTAATCCGGATGGTGATGCAAGAAGGACACAAGTGTTTATCCTGGTTCGGGCAAAGAATGCCCTACGTCCGGCGGAGGGGAGAGATTTGTATTATCTTGCGGGGTGCTTGTACGGGTGACTACAAGCGGGACTTAGCCGTGAATGAGTGTGTGAAAATGTGGGAATGTGTCGAGTGAAGGCGTGAAAACGTGCCTGGGCTAGGTCCTCGCATCCCCTTTTATAGGCCAAGAGGAGGCTCGGGAGTACGGAGTAGTTAGGGCTATCGTATGTGTGACGTCGAGATATGGGCGCCATGTCGAGTCGTCGAGGCTGTAAACGCTCCCTTTGGTCCGGCTCGAGCGAGCTCGTAGCGGTATGGTCAACGATGGCCTGCTCGTCCTTCTCGGTCGTGGGCTGACGTAGTCGAGGTACGGTGCCGGCGTAGACGAGCACGTGCGTCCGGGGAACCCCGGTTGTATGGTCGTCGAGGTGGGAAAGACGGGACAACGCTGCGCGCCCGTACTCGGGTCGCGTCCGTCATCACTCCTCGAGCGGTTAATGTCTGTTTCGAGGGTGAATGGTCGAGCAGCGGGGCCCGAGCGGCGGGTTTGGTGGTGCGCGGGGTTGACAATCGCGTTCCAAGGGATTGTCGTACACGGCATAGTGTTCGGCGTGGTGTAACGGTGGCGCTGTCGTCCTCGAATCCGGGGCATGGGCGGCGTAATGGTGGAAGTGACCCGCGTACGATCCTTGTTATGAGCTGCGTAGCCATGGAGTTAGGCGGGGCGGGCGTACTACGGCGTTCGAGCCACATAGCCATGTGCGTGCCACGGGTTGGCAATCATTGCGGCGGACTCGAGCGGGCGCTCGCTCGACGGTCTCCGTCTGTCTCGAGCGGTCGCTCGCTCGGCCGGTCTCTCGACGGTCACTCGCTCGAGCGGTTTCCGTAATGTTTTCTCGAGCGGGCGGCGGGCGCTGCTCGAGTCGGCGGGCTTTGTGGCTTTGTAGGCACGATCGTGGGCCGGTCTAGCTCGAGGGGGATTGGGGTTTCTCCGGTCGGTTAGCTTTTGGGATTTTAGAGAGGATGAGGCCCATTTGCTCATCTTTAATCCACCCAATTTAGGACCCCCTAATCTAGGTATCCGACACAACTACTCTGCTCCCCTCCATTCCATCCAATAAGATTTCACTTGGTCCTTTTTTTAATCATACTTAGGTAGCTAGTTTCTATTATAATATGCAAATTATGGCATAAAAAATGTATATGGTCATAATAACCATTTTTACCGTATAAATAATTTTGTTGTGATAAATCTGAATATTGAAATACATGCATTATCTAATGATACTCATTTGGTATCATAAATGTTTGTATAGCTTTTACCAAACTCAAAATTACTTTCCTCGTCGTAAAGTGAAAACGCATATGTTTTTTAGGACCGAGGGAGTATATTATTGTTAATCAAATTTATAGAGAATATTATTAACAAGTAGACTTAGGTTCTATTTGGATGCATATAGCTAATAGCTGGTAGTAATTAGTTTTTTTTATGCAAACAGTTCCAAATTTGAATATTAGGCGATACCAAACTTAACAACCATCTCAATAGTGTTGGATGAAATCAGCTAATAGTTGGCTACCCAATATTAGTTACAAACTACTAGTAGTAGCTAATGCTATTCATGGCAAATCTACTAATATTTATTTAGTATCTTAAATATCAATACTTTTTTCACATAAATTTAGCCAAACTTAAAAAGCATATCAGTTATGACAATTAAAATGACACTATTAACATGATACAGACAGTAGCAGTGCAAGGCAACAGCTAGTACGTACTACGTGGTATTTAAAATTAGCCCTAATCCTAACCCTCTCAGTCTCAGACAGTAGAAGTCTGACAGTACAAGGACGAGAGTGAGATTAATCCTTCCAAAAAGCTTTTCAACCACATTCTCACCCACGTTCTTCAACAGGCGTGAAGGTGAAGGTGAAACGGAGCCGTCCTTCCTTCCATTCCATCTCCATTTGCTCGCATTGCAGCTTGTTCCTTCCTCCTCTGTTTTCCCTCCGCTTCCAGTTCGAAGAGTCCAGTTGAAAGTTGAAAGTTGAAAGTTGAAACCAGCAGGAGCCACCACCTTTCTTGATTCTTCCCACTCCACTCCCCCGTGCCGAGCAAGATCAGCCCGCCCGGCGCCCGCCCACCCGCGCGCGCGCACCTAGTCAACGAGTGGCTGGCCGAGCCGCTCGCATGGCGAAGCTGGCGTCGTCCTCCTCCACGTTCGCGCTCGATTTCCTGCGCCGCCTCCTGTGCGCGAACAGCGCCGGCGGCAGCAGTGCCGACGACCGTCCCGGTCCGGCCGCCGCCGCGGCATTCCACATGTGCATGCCGGAGACGGAGCCTTCGAAGAGCCCCTGCATTGTGGCCAGGCTCATGGGCCTGGACGCGATGCCGCCCGAGTCGCCGGCGCCGCACGCCCAGCCCCAGTCCCAGCGGACGCCCCGCTGCGGCGGAGCCGCTCCGCGAGCTCGGCCGAGGGGTCGCCGGGCCCCTGGGAGTGGGACCGGGACCGGGACGGGGACACGCAGCCGCACCAGCCACCGCGGGTGGTCCGCGCGTCCGCGTCGCTGCGGGAGAGGCCGGCGTACCTCAGGCAGGAGTGCGACGAGTTCTTGCTCCTCAGCTTCAGCCCCGAGGAGCCGGACCAGGACCCGGAGCGGGCGCGCGACGTCAGGGAGGAGCTGGAGTTCCTGCTCGCCGCCGCGGAGGCGGAGGCCACGGCCACGAGGACCGGCGGGAGTAACCAGAGGAGGAACGCGCGCTGCCGCAGGCTGCGGTTCGCCGACGACGACGAGGCGGAGTCGGCGGGCCGCATAGTGCTCCGCCGCCGCAGGAGGACGACGCCGGCCGCGGAGTGCGACGCGCACCACTCCAGCCCAGTGTCCGTGCTGGAGGCGCACGACGAGTCATCCACCACCACCACCACCACCTCGTCTTCCTTGGAAGAGGTGGAGCACGCGGAGCCCTGCTCAGCTACCTCAGGTTCGTCCTGCTCGCTTCCTCAATTTCGTATCAGAAATTCAGAATTGCAGTTCATCTCCAACAATCTGTCAAGCTACGCTACAAAAACAGTCAAAAATCAACATGAGAATTGCGGTTCGTTTCAAGAAATCTTTCAAGTTTGTTGCATCAAAGTCTACTAGAGAGAGAGAAAAACCCACATCCTGTCAGAACCCAGTTCATTTACAACAATCTGTCAGGCTTGTACAGTCAATTTTGTCAACAATAACTGCCATAAGCTTTTTTTTTTTTTGTGGTCCATGTTCGAAGCTGAATTATAAACCACTTCTTCTAGCTGTTGATCTAATCAATCGAAGTCTCCAAGGCGGTGTAATCCAAGTTTCTGAAACTTCATTTTCATCTCTCTTTTTTTTTATCTCTTCAAGCTCTGAATGCTGTAAAAGCTGTGGGACAAATGAAAAAAATGTTCATGACAGTAACCCTTCCTCACTCAAATCTAGTGCTAGCAAAAGGGTGTAGATAGAGTAGAATCTTTTGTGGACAGTCTGTACATTCTACGGTAAAATGTCCAAGAAAAGATCCCTCACTCAAATCTAGTGCTAGCAAAAGGGTGTAGATAGAGTAGAATCTTTTATGGACAGTCTGTACATTCTACTGTAAAATGTCAAAGAAAAGATCAACTTCATATCAAAACTGCAGTTCATTTCCAACGTAAACGAAATCAGAAATTCATATGAGAATTGTGGTTCATTTCCAACAATCTGTCAAGTTTGAAAAAACTAGCACGGGAGGGGTGACACCCCCAACCGGTTTTTACTAAGCGAAGACCTAGCTTCCCCTGTGCTAGAAAACTCCCGAACCCCGACCCTGCTCCATACACGGAGGCCAAGGGGACCACTGTGGGGGACACAGGCCGGCCCATCACGTGCTTTGAAGGCAGGGCCAGCGAGGGGATTTTTTTACCCCCAGAGCCTGAAATTCGCTCCCACCGGGAGTCGAACTCAGGACCTCTCCTGGGGCGCCTCGTACCAGCCGGTTGGTGCTACCAACTTGGTCGGCCATCCCTTGGCAATCTGTCAAGTTTGAAGCATCAAAGTCTGTTGGAGAGGAAAAAAACACATCCTGTCAGAATCTCAAATTATTTGCAACAACCTGTCAGGCTTGTACTGTCAATTTTGTCAACAATAACTGCCATGAGCATGTTTCTTTTTTCCTGTGGCCCATGTTTTAGCCTGAATTATGAAGCACTACTTTAGCTATTGATCTAATCAGTCCAAGTCTCCAAGGCGGTGTAATCCAAGTTTCTGAAACCTCATTTTCATGTCGCCTCATTATCTCTTCATGCTCTGCCCCTGGATGCTGTAAAAGCTGTGGGTAAAAAAAGGAAAAAAAATGTTCATGATAGTAACCCTACCTCACTGAAATGTAGAGGTAGCCAAAAAAAAAAAAAACTAGTTAATTGGCATGGTCCAAAAAATCATAAAACGCCAAAAGAAAAAGGCATCACAAACCAGTACGGATCACCATCTATATGAACGGCAAACTGCAGTGTTTTGTCAATTGTTTCAGACTTTCAGTCAGATACATCAACTAGTATGCCGTATTGCCGTATATGAGCATGTTTCTTCATGCTACTGACAGCGCTATTACTGTATCCACTTACTGCAGATGAACCTCAGACGATACTGGAACAGCGGAACTCAAGGAGGAAGTTGCATCCAGATTTCTTCCAGTTGGACAACCTGTCTCCTCCAAGAAGCTCCTGCCATGTCTCAAGATGTTCAGATAGGGAGAGGAGGAACAGGAGAGTGGTGAACAAAGACGAGGTGCTCACGCCAGAAGTGTCTGGTATCTGGCAGCCAATCTGTAGGCTGGTTGAGGAGGATCTCAAGAACATGGAATGGCTGATTCGGGACGGCGCAAACGCTGTTGCTGAGATAGAGCATGGTATCCTGGAGCACCTCATGTGTGAGTTGGTGGATATATCAAGATCACAGTCTAATTTTGTCAATTTTGTCAACAATTTAGGCTTGTACAGTCTGTCAATTTTGTCAACAATTTAGGCTTGTACAGTCTAATTTAGGTTCATATATCAAGATCACAGAAATAAGTGAATATGTAAACATAGCAGCAGGCACGGGTACTGATATTGCTGAACCTGGAGATATATATCAGGATCTGCACTCTGTACTGCCAAGGTCTGAACTCTGAAACTGTACATAATTTTACTCTCTAATTCGACTCCATGTACTAGCATCTGAATAAAGGAATGACATCTGGATTAGTTTGGAACAAACTACAGCAAATAATTGCTCTTATGGCAGGGGCGTGTCGGTAGATAATTTTTTTGGGGGTTAAATTTCAGATTTGGCAAACTCCAGTAAACTTCAAGTCCTTAGTGCAGCTTGATGTATTTCTTTATTTGTTAATAAAATGATAAACAACTCTTCTGCATTCTCACAAAAAAAAAAAGATACTGCTTGGTGTGTAGGAGCAGAACATAAATGAACAGGCAGGTTCTGGAATCTGGAACTGATTGCGATCCAAATACTTTCTGTTTTCACGGGAGAGCATACGCTTTAAAATTATTTGATGTACGAAAATTATTCATTTTGTTGCATAATAAAGCGGGTAATTTTTTCTCTATTAAAAAGGAGAACAGGCACTAAGTAAAATGCACAAATTGAGGGACGAGGGGTGTACATTCCATTCTTGCAGCATTGATGTGGGTAGTCGTTTGTTACATATAGAGTGCTGAAGTACTTGCATGCCTACATGATAGCATCACTAACTCACTCATGGGATTACAAGTAGGAGCCAATAGCTGAGAACTAGTCTATATATGGTGAGTGCCAAATATAATCTAACACTTGCATCCAACGTCGACTGCGGGTCTGCATGACATTCTTGCTTGTTGGACACGAGAGCGAAGAAGAAACAGCACAAGAGCACAAGCACCCATGGGCCGTTTGGGTTTTGGTAGCTGGGCCAACCTGCATCCTGCTCGCAGTCATGGTCACGAACCCTACTCAGACGGATAACAGATAGTGGCGGATAGCAAGTACAAGCCGACACTAAAGTTTCAATAGCGTGATACTAAAAATAATCAACATTTGAGTTTATATCAACATTAACGTCTAGATCCGATAGCTCATGGTCACGAACACACGATGAAATTAATCATGTATGTATTGAAGAACAGAGAATTTGTATAACTATTTGTGACCCAACAGCCATATACAACTGCTTTGAAATGGTGCAAGAGATCGATTATCAACTTTTAGTGGATCATAAATTTGTTGGTTTGGATTCTATACAAAGGCAGCATGAGATTCCAACATGAAACAAATCTGAAAGCTGATAAACATTAATCTGCATCGTCCATATGCATACAACATTCCTACGGACCTGACAATGGATGCAAAACCGAACCAAAAAGAGGGAAAAAAAGAACACGCACGGAACCTAGGGAATCAGAATATACAAACACAACCACTTGTCTATCAGTGGAGCAAACATTAGGTCAAGCAGGGCAGGCACTATAATCCCACCCTAGAGCCCACCTTATAGCAACATTGACCGCAACTCTCAGTTGAGTGTTTTTCTTCTTGTGATTTTTACTCTGGGACTTACAAAGTACAGATGCACAACTTACGTCAAGGGCAGTCAACTCAGGTAGATACACCTGTATTATCCATCAGATTATTTTGACTGCTTAAAGCAAGGTGGGAAGAAATCAGAAGTCGTGCACTTAAACGTGTCCAACATAGCAGCTTTACATATGAGGTAGGCAAAAGTCAGATTTCCAGTACCTGCTCATGATATTCAGATAACTGATGCAGCCACGAAATCACTGCTGCAAACAACTAATTTCACATTGTGCAAAAGGCAAGAAAAAAGACATAATCCCAACGCAAAATGCTATGAATTTGAATAGTTCCATCACCAGAAAATCAGCAAGTCCCAAACATCTCACAACAAAATGGACTGACATGTCCTAAAGCTCATCCCACTGCATAAACTCAGAAACGCAACTTGCGAACATCACAAAACGCTTCCTGGTTGACTCAGATGCCCATGCACAAGCAGCTTCCTGGTTGATTCACAAGCCCATGCACAAGCAGCTTGAGATTCTCATGCACCTGAAGCATTATCTCCTGGCCCCTTGGTTCTAGAAGAGGAATCAGTTACTGCAAAAATGTAAAAAACAATCGAGAACAAAATCATCAGGTTGATGAATGCATTGCCCATAAGTAGAAACAACATTGTACGACGACGATTCTGTTACTAAATAAGAAAATGATAACTTTATAAACATGTAATAATCCAAAAAGCAACCACAGTGGCATCAACAAAGTTTCTTGAGCGCTAATATTATCTTCATATATGCAGGCTTGTTGCTAACTCCCATACAATTACTTGGCAGTCTAGAAGACATTAATAACAAATCATTCTTGTTCTTGAGCGCTCATATTATCTTCATATATGTAGGCTTATTGCTAAACTCACATACTATTACTTGCAGTCTAGAAGACATCAATAACAAATCATTCTTGAGCATTCATATTAACTTCATGTATGCAGGCTTGTCGCTAACTGACGTAATATTACTTGCAGTCTAGTCGTCTAGAAGACATTAATAGCACATCATATATATATAATAAAGGATATACAGATAACAGAGCAGCAGCACACATAGATATAAGTAGGTTTTAATTACATATAAATATAACATACCTGGAATGCAGAAGCTTGTATAAGGAATGACTATAGTGAATTGGTCAAACACCTTCCTAGCCCTCCCTAAATTGAGTTGTACTCCCTCCGTTCCAAATTGTAGTTCACTTTGACTTTTTTGGTTCATCCATTTTACTATGTACCTAGATAAATAATATGTCTAGAAACATAGCAAAATGGATGAACCAAAAAAGTCAAAGTCAACTACAATTTGGAACGGAGGAAGTACCATATAGAGAGCCGAGCAATTGTACACTCCGCAAAGATGACATCGGTGCCCTCCGCAAAGCCGAGCAATTGTACACTCCAAAACCTGAAAGGGCGATCAGGTCTCCACCGTGGAGACGGTAGGGCACCATCAGGTAGTAGTTCCTCAAGATCTATGGTTCTGCCCCTTGTCCATCGTGCAACTTCGTCACTGTCTGAAGCCGCTTCCCTTGACCATAGTTGTAGGCGGAGGCTTGATTCGTCCTCCTCGACGCGTCCCAGCCCACCGTCCCCCATGGCCATCATGAAAAAGGCCGAAATTTGGGACACCGGCTGCGGAGGCCCTTCGATGATTGATAAGCGTTGTGCACCAAGCTGGTACCCCACGGCATACCTAAAGCAGTAGTTGAAGTAGAGAGTGTCTCCAATAAGGGTGTTGCAGCATAGTGGCATGCGAAGAGACAAACCCATTGCGTCAACAGGGGGCTTCTGAACAGAGATCGCCTCGCTCCAATTGTGTCTCCGAGGAGTACACACGAGCATACATGACAAGGTCGTGACTCCAGAGGAAGACCACGCGGAAGGGGCCAGCGTGGCATATGCTGTGATCGCAGCCTTCCACAGCGGCGGAGCAGAGCATCGCGGCGTTGAACTGGCTGCCGGATACGTCCGTGAGTGGGGGTGAGAGCCGGGGCTGGCAGCGCTGCTCGTTCCTCAACGGGTCCCAGACGACGAGGTCATAGTCCAGGTTGGTGCCGAGGAGTGGGCTCGGCGCGCGGAGGAGGACGCGGCCGTGGCGGCAATCGAGCACGACCCGCCCCGGGAGATCATGGGCGGCGGCGCAGCCGGTGGCGGGGTTGTTGGGGACGAAGCGAGACGCGTACTCTCTCTCGTTGTAGAGGAACCCCAGGACTGATGGCGTCCGATGGAGCTCCCGGTGGCGGGGTTGTTGGGGACGAAGCGAGACGCGTACTCTCTCTCGTTGTAGAGGAACCCCAGGACTGATGGCGTCCGATGGAGCTCCCGGTGGCGGTGGCGGAAGGCGGGGTCGGCGAGGACGCGGCACCAGCGCTTGCAGACGAGGGAGGCGCAGAGGAGGCACGCGGGGTCGTCAGGCGGGAGGCGGAGGAATGCCTCGCCGAGGAGGTCGTCCGGCAGCTCGGGCGGCGGCGGCATGGTTGGCGTCGCTCGGTGGGTTGAAGAAATGTGGGTGTTTGGGATTTGGGGATCTGGGGGTCTGGGGAATGAGAGGGGAGGAAGACGGAGGAGCGCGGCGTGGCTGTGAAGTGGGCATCACTCGGGGGGCTGCTACAGTACATGGTTTGGTTCGACCATGTAGGCGGCACCTGAACCTTGATCCGGCACGTTTGGACAATTGGACTTCATGCCTTCGCTCCGAGCGAAAAAAAAAGCCCTTGCATGTATGGTATTCGATTTGACCATTCGTAACCTATAAGAGTTATTGGAGTTTAATCAAATTGTTAAAGAAAGATTGCACATGTAATATCTCAAACTATAATCTCAATTCATATGCTGGTCTCCAATCAAGATAAGAAAAAAACAATGATAGCATGCTAAACATATTCAGGTCTAGAAACGATTAGAGTTCACGGTATTGTTAGCATACATTGTTCTTCATTTTCTTGTTCTTTACCAAAGAAAATGATCCAACTATGCTTAATGAATAGTCTCAATCTGAAAATAAGCGCACATCTCACACTTTAAGGAGTCAAGTCAATCTCAAATTTGACTAGGTTTATATAAAACACATTTAACATTTATATTTCTAAATAGGTATACTATAAAAATATACGATATGATTATTCTAACAATGTCTACTTGGTATTATAAACAATAGTATTTTTATATATTTAATTAGTTAAATTTAAGATAAATTGACTCCTCAGAGTGTCCTCAAAGGGGCGATGTGGCGGTCGGGACCCGAGCGAGGCTGCCGGCTTTCTTACCAGTAAATGCAGATGAATAATTCAGCAAAGAATGCATACCACAGTAAGCATGGCACTTCGATGCTCTAGCCTTTTTCAATCTAACCTCAGATTCTCTTTTCCCAAACCTTTAAAAGCCGCAAGAACACGAAACAATCCATAGCTCGAGAAAAGCCAGCAACAGATGTCCAGCACGAAGCCACGATGATCCTGGCGGTTTACATTGCAGTGTAAACAAAATTTTACGGTTTACGTTGCGGGTGTATACAAAATTTTACCGAGCTAAGCACCTAGCCTAGACATGACCATCGGAAGAAATACACACCTTAGAGCATCTCCAGTGGAGCCCCTAAACAGCTCTCATCTCAAATTTTTAGGAGTTTAAATAAAAAAATCAACTCCAATGGTCCTCCTAACGAGCTCCTATTTTAGAAGGCCTCCCAAATTTTAGTCCCGGGCCCCGAAATGGAGGCTCCTATTGTGTATGTGTGATCGGGAAGCAAATGTGCGTGTGAGAGAGAGAGATAGGGTCTTTCGTTGGAGTTGGAGTCAATTTTGGGCCCATATTGTATGCGAGGCCGGCATGCAAATGAAAAAAATAGGGGCTCAATTTGCATGCTTGGAGTTGCTCTTAGAAGGCCTCACACCTCCAAACTTTTGCCGATTCAGAATCTGATGATGGATGGATCTCCTCGTCGCTGAACCAAAATAGCGAACAACTGAACCGAAACTCTGAACAAATCTCATGTAACAAAAAAACATATCTTAGATGGCTGAGCAGGAAATGCAGAATCTGAATTTGGTACCACTCGACGCCCGCCCCCGTTGCCCACGGCCAGGCAGCAGACACGTGACCCCTCTGCCATGACCACTGCCCCACACCCCTTACCCCGGCGTCCCTGCCCCCCTTGACAAGTCCAGGGCGCAGGCGCACGAACCCTCGATGGTGACGGCACCCCACCTTGCCGCGTCCGGGGCAACACATTCACGCCGCTGGGCACATGTGAAGCAAGGTTTTAAATAGCCGGCTAAGGCATCTAGTAATGTCTCAAAACAGGCAATAATCGGCTATATTGAGCTATAGCGACAGCTAAGAGCTATCTTGTACATGAAAAAATTATTTAGCTATTTTTTTTAAATTGTTATAGTCGGCTATTTAAAACTTTGTTGTAAAGCAGGCCGCAGGGTAGAGCCGCCGGCCTCAAGTGCTAACCCGGTGCCTCCCCACAGCGCCCACTCTGCCCACTCCACACCAGCCAAAAAACAGCAGCTGTTCAGCACCATTGGGGGAAAGAAAACTCAGCAAAAAGAGCACAGAAACATGATAACACAGATCTTCGACCACCCCTATCCCGTCTACCACAAGACCTCCACCGCACCCATCAAACAGCAGCGTGCCATGAACCCAACGAAGAAGATTGTCCTAAAAATAAACTCGCAAACAAGACGAAAGAGCTGATCGTGCACGCACTGGCAGACGGCCACGCCCACGGGAGTTGTAGAACCAGGGAGGCTTCTATCAGGACCTATGGAATTGGTAGGGGAGGTTTCTATGTTCTATCCCACGCCTCCCTGCACCGAGCTCAACGCCTTGCCATTGTCGAGTCCTCATTCGCGGAAGCCATGATGATGGGCCTGCATCTCTTCCGTCATCCAATCGCAGGTCGACAACAGCTCGCTGGAACAAGCGCCCCGCGGTCAGCGCACAGCATCAAGTCACACATGCACGTGCTGCCAGGCCACACACATCAGCCAGACCCTCAAGTCAACGATCGCGGGCTCTCGCGCACCCAGCATACACGCGCTGCGCGACGCTAGGCGAGCGTACGATGGAGCCGTTGACCACTGCATCAGTAGCCGACGCCCTACAACACCTTTGGCCGCACCTTCCCCACCTGGCAGGTCACACCGCGAGCCCACCCTGTCAGCCACGACGAGCTCACGCGAAGCCAGTGCGCTAGCCACCCCTCGAGCCAGATCCGGCGCCGCACAGTGCTTCTGGCAGCACCCTGTCCCTGCGAGGTGGGGCATGCGACAGGTGCGACCCCAAACCCAGCGAACGGCAGGCCGCGGAGCGCCGTTGCATGCGCACGTGGGCCGGGGCTGGCGCGAGGCGCGAGTACCGCGGCAATGCTTAACCCCTGATCGAGATCAGGTGCCGCACAACAAAAGGGGCGACGTGGCCTGGTCGAGGGCGAGGCCGCCAACTATCCCACGCCTCCCTGCACCAGGCTCAATGCCTCGCTGTTGTCGAGTCCTCATTCGCGGAAACCATGACCATTGGCTTGTATCCCTTCCATCACTCAATTGCAGGTCGACAGCGACCCGCCGAAATAGACGCCCCGCAGGGCACAACATCAAGCGCGCCGACGCCAGGCGGGGCACACACATAAGTCGGACCCTCAAGTTAGTGGCCATGGGCTTGCGTGCACCCGGCGAACACATGCTGCGGAACGCCAGGCTAGTGTACGACGGAATTGCTGACCGCTCGATCAGCGGGCGGCACCCTACAACACCTCCGCCCGCACCCCTTCCCCGCCAGGCGGGCCACACGGCAGGCGAGCCCACCCAGTTAGCCACGACGGGCTCACGCGAAACCAGCGCACACGCGCTAGGCCACAACAAACGTATGGCTACGCTGGCCACCCTTGAGCGAGATTCAGCGTCGCACGATGCTTTCGGTTGCACCCATCCCTGCTAGGTGGGGTGACTGCACAGCTAGCGAACAGCAGGCCGCGGTGCGCCCGATACACGAGCACGGGGTCGGCGCGAGTACGGCGGCGATGCCCACCCCTTGATCGAGATCAGGAGCCGCATAGCAAAAGGGGCAACGTCGCCTGGTAGGGACCGGGCGAGGCCGTCGGCTGTCCCACGCCTTCCTGCACTAGGCTCAATGCCTCGCCGTTATCGAGTCCTCATTCGCGGATGCCATGATGATGGGCTTGTATCCCTTCCGTCACCAAATCGTAGGTCGATAGCGGCCCGTCAGAACAGGCGCCCCGCGGTCAGTGCACAACATCAAGTCACACAAGCGCCGGCGCCAGGATCAGTCGGACCCTCAAGTCAGCGGCTGCAGACTCGCGCACACTCGGCATACACGCGTTGCGCAACACTAGGCTAGCGTACGACAGAGCCGCTGACCGCTCCATTAGCAGCCGGCGCCCTACAACACCTCCACCCGCACCCCTTCCCCGCTAGGTGGGCCACACCGTAGGTGAGCCCACCCAGTTAGCCTTGACAGGTTCATGAGAAACCAGCACACACGCTCTAGGCCACAGCGGGCGAATGTAAGGCGGCGCTGGCCACCCCTCGAGCCAGATCCGACGCCGCACAATGCTTTCGACCGCATCCCGTCCCCGCCAGATGGGGCACGCGGCAGGCGTGACCCCACACAACCCGCGAACGACGAACCACAGAGCAACCAATGCACGTGTGCGGGGTTGGCACAAGGCGCGAGTACGGCGGCGACGCCCACCCCTTGATCGAGATCATGCACCGCACAACAAAAGGGGCGACGTGGCCATGTCGGGACTAGGCGAGGCCGCTGGCTCTGTTACGAGTAAATTTATGGTATTTGAGTATTTGACCATTCGTAACATAAGAGTTACATAGAAGTTTAAATTAACCCATTAAAGAAAGATTGCTCATGTAATTTCTCGAACTATAATCTCAATTCATATGCTGGTCTCCATTCAAGATAAGGAAAAAAACAATGGCATGCTAAACATATATTCAGGTCTTGAAACGATTAGAGTTTATGGTATTGTTAGCATACACACATCTTCATTTTCCGGTTCTACAGCAAAGAAAATAACCCAACTATTCTTAATGAATAGCCTCAGTCTGAAAATAAGCGCACATCTAACACTTTTAAGGAGTCAAACCAATCTTAAGTTTGACTAGATTTATATAAAAAAGATTTAATATTTGTATCTCTAAATAGGTTTACTATACAGATATATGAGGTTGTTATTCTAACAATGTCTATTTGGTATCATAAACAAAAGTATATTTTTATGCATTTAGTTAAATTTAAGATTAATTGGCTCCTCAAAGTGTAGTCAAAGCATTCTGTCATGAATAAATGTTTTATTACATATATCCAACTACACAACCAAAGATATAACTGGCATCTATCCACACATAAATCTTTGTAATCAACTCTTGCAACAAGCCAACAATCATCAACGTAGCCAAAACTTCTATGGTTAGCCCTGCAATTTGATGAAGAGAGGAGACTGTTAGACAATTAGGCAATTTCCATGTCATTTTAATTCCGTAAATTAACATAAAGATGATGACATGTAATAGATAATTAGGCATTGTAAACATGATGTCACAAATGTCCATAACCATATGAACCATGTGACCGATGAACATGTAAAACATACAAGCATGATAACATGATTTGTCTACTAAAGTAACAAAGCATGATATATAACTCATAATAATTATAGCCTCACGGAAAACATGTGAAACAATGTAAGCTGGACTAAAACATACAGAATAGAATATGAAGCAACATGACAAAGCATTAACGAAACATGCATATATGGCGAGATCAATTGCGGAAGTTCGACGGTGTAAATGGCCCGACGAAATAATAGATCGAGCATACGAAACATATCCATCACAGCATATGAAACAGCGAAAGCATGGACTAACGAAACATGCGAAACGCATCCGAAAGCAGAGAGGAGATGAACGGTTTATACCTTCCGGAGGATCCCGATCCTTGTCCTGTTTCCATATGTCGATGAAGAAGATGAAGAACGCAAAGCCTCCGGGAAGTAGACGACGACGGCGCCTCCGGGAAGTAGACGACGACGAATCGCGGCGGCGCGATTGGGCAGTCGCGTAGACGCTCCCAAAAACCTAATTGCCGATCCCCGTGCAAGGTCCCGAACGGCAAGGGCTTCGGAGGCACCTCCGCCCTCTCCCTTCTCCGTGCGCGCGGATTGAGGAGATGGAGAAACCTTCGTTGCGTGTTTGGATTATGGACTTGTGTGTTTTCTCTTGTTGGAGAGAGGAATGAACCAAGCACTATGACGAAGAACAAGCTCCAATTATATAGGCCAAAAGGCACGGGAGACAAATCAAGAGACTCACTTCTCTTTCGGGAGGCAAAGGGCCTCACCATGGGAGGCAAGGAGACTCACGTTAGTCTCCACTATGGGAGGAGAATCAATATGCCAATTAAAACTAGTGAAAGTAATTTCCAAGTGGAAATAACTCCTAATTAGAAATTACTCCCATAAACAAGCATCATTATTGGCATATGAATTTCCGTCCGTTCGCCTCCTGTCTGCTGCCTTGCTACGTTCGAGTCAAAATCTTGTACCGTACAAAACGGTTCATCCAACAAATTACATACCATAGAGTTTTATTGATTTATTGAATATATATAATTGGGCCTAGCCCATAATAAATCCAACAGAGACACCATCAATTCATGATACATAAACATTTATTTATTAATTGATTAATTATTTGAAAAGTAAACATACATCCACACAATTTTTTCAAGTTGTAGCTACGGATTTGAGTTCCATCTGATTTCAGCATGTTCTCTAGTTCCTGCACTAGCCTGCGCGCAACCTTTGCACCTCCTTTTATTTTTTTTTTCGCGTGCATTGCACGTTCTTCGTTAAGTGAAAGTGGGAATGTTACATGCTTCAAGAAGCGTACGGCGAGAGGCCATATGCTTCTTGGAGTAAACACTAAACACAAATCACCGTCTTTCGCGGTGGATTAGCCCTAATGTACTAAAAATAAACTATCGCGCGATGGAGCGACGTTGGCAGGCTCAGCTCAATACTCGAGCTCCTCGGGCTCGTACTGGCGCGTCCCATGGAAGAGCTCGCGCATATACTCGCGCTTCCGCGAGGGGGGGGGTGGACACCGAACCCCAAAGGCAGCATGGAACTTCACGGCAATGCCTTCATCTGGGGTGTTCGTGACAGCGTTGTCCGCCGTCCTTCCCATTTGTTGACGAGCACGCACTTGGCTTGCTTCTCGGACCGGGAGGCCCCACATCCTCGAGACCGCTCTAGCACGAATGGGTCGGAGAGGGAGGCATCGTCGTTGGTGTAGCCGAGAGTCACGGCGATGTTGACCTCCCCTCGGCACCTTGTTCCGGCGCCGCCGGCGCCGGCGACGGGCGCCATTGGCGCTCCCCACAGTCCCCACGTGGCTCGGCCGAGCCCACGTGAGGCGCGTGCAGGAAGGGCCGTGGGCAGCCACCCGCTACGGTCGACGTCGAAGGGCCGAACAAAGAATCTGTCCGACAACAATAGGAGCCGCGTGTGGTTAAAGCGCGCCCGAGCCCCCGAACACCATGGTGATCAGGATGAAGGTGGCGCGGGTGCAAACCAACACGAGGGTCTGTAGAAGGGCGCTGGAGCGGACGACGATGCTGATGCTTGCAGTTCCTCGCCCGATGCCTCGTGCTAAGGTAGAAGAGGCGGTGGGACGCCGAAGTGCAGCTGGCGGCAATGTGATCTCCTGACAGACAGTTGAAGCAGAGACCGACGAAGGCGGCACAGGTCGCCGGCGACGAGGGTGAGGCGTGTCTTGGCGGCGCCCACGCCTACGGCTTTGAACAAGTGTGTGAAGCCGTGAGCATCGACGGGGGCAGCCGCGCGCGGAACGTGGTGCCGCGGAATCCCATCGGAAGGGTCGGCACGCGACGGTGTCGGAGGTCGCCTGGTGTTCGTCAAGAACCCAGGGTCGGGCTCACGACAACGATGACGATAGCCATCTGGCTGTGACGCCCAATGGTGCTGGCCAAGTCAACGATGCACAGGGACACGCGCAGGCGGCTGTGCGGCGAGCGGTGGTGCGCGGCACCCTAGTAGCCGGTTGAGGGGACGCCACCGTCGCGAGTCCTTGCTCGGCGATGATGGCGCCTCCTTCTCTTGGCATGTGGTTGGGCAGAGCCAACATCCATGCATGGCGCCGTACGCACGACCGAGGCCGTTAGTCCGATGGCCTGGGGAGCGACATCCCTGAAAGTCATGCCAACGACGTCAAGGCACGACGAGCGTGTGGCGGCCCGAAGTGGGCTCGTCGTCGGGCTGTCCTCGCCCGGGGTCTTCCTCCCGGCGCAGAAACTTGCTCCTACCCGGCCGCCGGTGGCGGGGAACAAGGAGGGCTTGTGCGGAGAGGGCGGGCGACGGGGACTGGGCCGAGCGTGTTGCATCCTCCTCTTCTTCCTCGTCTTCGGAAATGACGTCCTCAACGAGGACCGTCTCCTCGTCCACGGCCTACCACGGTGCGAGGCACCGACGCATCGAGCGACGGATTGGGGCCCGGTAGTGGTGCCCACGACGCGCGCCGGGGTCATCGGTGCCATGGGTGCGGAGTATGGCACCCGAGCCGCATCCGGCGTCCACGAACAGCCCGGGGCGTCGGCGGTTTGTGGATATGCCCGTGGGCGCACGCGGTGGTGGATCCCGACGTGGTAGGCGACGGGGACGGAGATGGAGCAGCGGGTTCGGCGGTGGTGGGCGCGGACGGCCGCGGCTGCAGCGGGCCCGCGGTGGCCACGGCCCGCGACTCCCGAGTCCCGACGGCGGCACGGCCGGGTCATGACCCAGGCGGCCACCAAGGTGCGCGAGACAACTGCGCCGGCGTCCATCGCCGGGGAGGCGGCTGCTGCTGCCTGAGAGACAGCAGCGCCAACGACCATCGCTAGGGAGGCGGTTGCCGCTGCATGGGAGGACGCCGGCGGAACTGACGCGCCCGGCGCCAGGCACGCACCTTGCGGCACGAAATCTTCATCTCTCGATAGAGCCGCCACCGTCGAGGATAGCGCGAGCACGCTTCGGCCGGGTAGTAGATCGAGTCGGCGGGGTGCGGATTTGGGTAAAGATGTGCAACGGGCCCGCCACGGCCACCGTGCCGTGCCGCAGTAGGCCACCGTGCGGCCGACGGCCCGCACGGCTTGGCCGTCTTTCGGGCCTTACCCCGCCCGATAAGGCACGGGCCCATTAGGGCACCGGGTCGGCCCAAGGCTTGCTCCAGTGGATGCCACCGCCGCTCGGAGCCGACACGTAGGAAACCGGCAGCCGCGTGGGAAGGGCGGAGGAGCAGTAGGCAGCCGGCGGCGCCTAGTGGCGTGGAGGAGGCCGGCCGGTGGTGGAGCGCTTGCCCGAGATCTAGCCGCAGCGGTGGGGACGGAGCCGAGAGAGAGGGAGGACGCCGACGGTGCTGGCGCTGGGCGTGGTCGCGTGGAGCGAGAGGGAGTGTTACCGTCTCCCATACTAGAGAAGGAGGAAGAGGAGCGAGTGAGGGGCGCGTGTCCCGGGAGGAAGAAGAGAGGGAGGAGAGTCTCGCGTGCGCATCCCGCGGTTCCGGGAGTGTCGCCATCTCGCATGACTCGACGTGCGGGGAATTGCGGCGCAGGGAAGGGGAGGAAGTCGAGTGGTGCGTCACCGTGGAAAATGTTTGGGCCGGTGGAAGTTAGGGTTAGAAATAGTCTCTTTGCTGGGCCGAGGCTGAGAGAGTAGGAATTCTTAGCGGGCCATAATAGATACCGGGCTGTCACCGGGCCTTAACTAAATTACAAAGCCGTGCCGTGCCCCACGTGCCTAGGGTGCGGCCCAAGCACGGCCTGCTACGTGCTTCGGGCCGACCCGGAGCACGGTGAGGTACGGGCCGTGCCGTGCTGGGGGGCCGGGCCCAATAGCCGTGCTTCAGGCCGTGCCTTTGGCCCCGCGGGCTGCATGCTCAAGATTAGATCTGGGTTTGGATGGGAGAAAGTTCTACTAGATATGGAGTCCATTTTCAGCAAAGTGTACACATATGCTCAGCTCAAAGTGGCTCTGTCCAACCTCAGCTGAACGATAATACAAAATGGCAGAAAATCGGAATCCCATGGGTCATGATCACGATGAAATGGATAGTGTATGCATTGAAGAAATATGAACATATATATAGCTATTTATGTTGCCCAACGACAATATAAAACTGTTTCGAGATAGTGAAAGAGGTTGATTATCAACCATTCACGGATCATAATTTTTTTTGAATCCAGATCATAAATTTGTTGGTTCCACACAAGCTGCATGAGATTCCAACAGGTCACAAATCTGAAAGCTGGAGAACATTAGTCTGCATCATCCATGCATGCAACATTCCTTCGGATCAGACAAACGATAGGAAATCTAGTTTGATGAAAAGGATCAATCAGAATATGCAAACACAACCACATGTCTTCAACTTGCTAGTAATGTTACCAATGGAACAAACGATAGGTCATGTGTGGACATGTTCACAAGAGGCATTATCATCTCACCTTACAGCAACACAGAATGCACTCTCAGTTGCAGTATTCTTGGAAAACCAGAGGACTAACAAAGTTCATATGCACAACTGACATCGAAGGCAGCCAACTCAGGTAGATACACAACTTGCATAAAGTTGTCATGAACACAACTTGCAAACATCAAGGTTCGCTTCCTGGCTGATTCAGAAGCCAATGCACAGCCAGCTTGAGATTGTCATGCACGTAAAGCGTCATCTCCTGTCCCCTCAGTTGTAGAAGACACATCAGTTACTGCAGAAGTGCAAAAAAGAATCAAGAACAAAATCAGCAGGGTGATGAATGCATTGCCCATAAGCCTCAGTGGCAACTTTACAAACATTTCCTATTCCAAAAGCAACCATGGTGGCATCAACAATATTTCTTGACCACTGATATTATATTCATATATGCAGGCTTGTTGTTAACTGACATACTATTGCTTGCCGACTAGAAGACATGAATAGCAAATTATTCTTGAGCGCTGATATTATCTTCATATATGCAGGCATGTCGCCAACTGACTTGCAGTCTAGAAGACATTAATAACAAATCATTCTTGGGCGCTGATAGTATGCCTGTATACACAGGCTTGTTGCTAACTGAGTAACTGGCATACTAATACTTGGAGTTTTATACGTATATACTTGTATACGTATTTGACTCAAGCACATATACGGATGCGTACAGATGCGCGTGCTCAACTTTTGCTCATATCTGAACCATACTTGCCAGCCGCTAGCTAGCTTGCTTGCCTCTTGATTTTAGAACGCATGAAGGTGCATACCTTGCTAGTGCACGCCTTGAACCAAGACATGTTCGGTGATCCTCCCTATACGCGCGTACGTATTTGGTGTTATTCCTCTGGAGAGTGCGTGTATGTGTACGCTTCCCTTCTAGATTCAAGGACGCCATGCGCATTCTAGTTGTCAGCTTGAGCTCATTGAAAACACGAGTATACATCTCTATGTGAGCCCCCAGCTTGTGAATTTTGTACAACGAGAATATATACACAATGACAAAAAATGTTGTACACAATCTCGTCAAACAATATCATGTCGAACTTTGACTATACAATGGCTGCTGTACACAATCAGCACGGTGGAAGAGAGGAAGGGGGCTGGCCGTCCAGGCAGGAGCATAACAGCCCAAGGGGCAGGGATGTCTTTTTGCCATACCGATCCACCGTGGCACGTTGAGGTGGACTGCCACTAAGCAAAAATGGGTAAAACTTTAGCACTAAAGAGATTTTGAGGGCAAATCTTGAATTGCAATCCTAAAGAGGGCATCTGGAGAGGAGACAACCGTAAGGAGGGCAATTCTTTAAATACCCCCGCATGGTTGGGGTTGCGAGGTTTGAGTTTGGGGATGGGAGTGAGTGTTGGACCAAAGACGCGAAGAAGGGAGATCTTCGCACGAGTGCCCATGGGCCATTTGTTTTTTTGAGTAGATGGGCCGACCTGCATCCTGCTCTCAGCACCAGGCAGGCTAACTGATTTTAAACGCTCTGCTAAAAAAAAAAACTGATTTTAAACGCTAAACTTGATTTTAAGTTTACTGGGATTTAAACCCTCTCTGCCTCCATTAAACTGAAAATCAAGTTTTTTTGTGATAAAAAATAAGTAACCTGTGTGCTGATACAGCTTGATGTATTTCTTTTTTTTTTCAATAAAACGATATACATATCTTCTGCATTCTTGATTGTTTTTTTCTCGAATACGACTTCACGTGTCACTTCATTAAGTAGAAGGGGGCCGAAAGAACGGCAAGCACAACACAACACGACAATGGACGCCACAAAGATAGTGACAGCACAACACAAACAAACACAACGGACAGGGAGAGGAAGAAGGAGCCCAACACCACGCCCAACAAATGGATCAGAGTTCGCGCTTCGCGGACGCAGTGGACCGGCAGGGGCAGGGCGCGACGTCGGATGGGAGCATCGAGGGTGCATCAACGGAGCCTTCATGAAGGAGATGACGCCCGCGGGCGCCAACTTCGTTGAGGGTGCGCCCTAGGGAGCTTTCGCTCCCGATGTGGCTCCCCCAGCAGCGGTCGGCAAGTGGAGAGCGACGACGCCTTCAATAAGGTGATGACGCTAACGCGCCACCGTCGTCAGACCCAGCCGCGAGGGCCGGGAAGGGGTTTTCACCCAAGCTGCCAATGACCGCCTGCTGGTGGCGAGGGCCGGCCAACACCACGCCAGGGCGGAGCCAACCCGTGGCTTCGACGCCTCAGCGAGAGCGATGGACGTGACCATCCCGGAGACGTCGTTGGATGTTTTCGTGTTGCCCGCCGACCAAGCCGAGCGAGCCGGGTTCGGGGAGGGGGGTGGTGAAACCGGCCGGAAGGGCCGGATCAAACCCGTCAACCCGCCGCTCGCCGGAGCGGCTGTGGTGGGGCAGGGGCGCCGGTGAGGGGCCGCCCCCGGGGCAGTGGCTCACTGCCTACCGCAGCGGTAGTGGGGGAGCTAGACTCGCCACCGGCCACCGTCTTGCCACGACCAGCAAGACCGGCCCTGTGCCAGCCGCAGCCACCGCATGTCGTGGAGGCAGGTCGCGCGCACGTCAGGCATAGAAGGAGGCACCAGTGCGGCCGGCCTGTCCCCAGTTCCCGACGGCGGCGCAGCAGGCCAGGGCCGCTGGATCCGCGTCGGCCGGGGCACCCGTGCCACCAGGCCGGGCGGATCGGGCGGGCCGCGGTCCTCCGGGTCGGAGGGGCGTCGGTGGCGGCGCGGTGAGCAAGGGCCGGCCGGCCCGAATCTCCCGCCGCCCCATGAGGGGGTGAGTCGGAACTACCGCCGGTGGCTGCCTGCCCAAGGCCCCGGGGTCCAGATCAGCGTCCCGGCCGAGGTCACACCTCCCGAGCGGGGCCAGGCGCTGCGCCCCCGGCCGCGCAGGCCGCCGCCGCGGGCGAAGCGCGGTCCGGCCGGGCCGCGGAGGGCCGGATCCGGTGCCGGCTCCCGACCGAGGTCGCACCCCGTGCCGGGAGCCGGCGCCGCCGCCCCGACGGGGAAACCCTAGCCGCCGCCGTCGGGGCGCGGCCCGGCCGAGAAGAGAGAGGGAGGGGGAGAGGAGGAGTGGCGACGGGAACACAAGAGGAGGGTGCGGGGCGCCTTTTGAGCCCCACCCCCGCCCGCCCGCCACGCCCGCCGGAGGGGACGACGTGAGGGAGGAGCGAAGTTGAGAAGAGCTCCCCTGCATTCTTGATTGTGATTGTAATGTCTATAAAGAAGCCCGTTGGTGATCCAAATATTTTCTGTTTTCGCAGGCACACATATGAATTATTCACTTTGTTGCATAATATAAAGCTGGGAATTTTTCTCTAGCCAAAAAAAAAAAAAGATCAGGCATTAATGCTGAAGTTTTCCAAGGGCCGAGGGGCTGGAGACGCAATCACGCAAACATGGGTCTCTCGGGAACTAGTAGGCCACTCTCGGTACTTTTATTTTTTATTTAGGAATTTAGAAACGCTGAGGTTCTAAGGTTTCTGATCTATGCAACCGACGTTTTGTCATGGCAAAAGAAAGGAAACCACGGGGCGATTAAGGAAATCATAAATAAATAAACGCTGGACGCTAGTATATAAATAAATAAACCCTAGACGCTGGTATCTCTTTGCGGCCATCAGATAATCGATAGTACGTGCCTTCTTGATACCTTGCAGGCCATCAATATGAATAGCAGGCGTGGAGCCTTGGGGTGCATGATGATATGTTCCTCGCTGCATCGTCGACGACAGTACTGTGTAAGGTGCATCTGAGACGTACCATCTCTTATCTCACTACGGGAGACGGCGTCTTCGCCGACAGCCCTAGATTTAGCCGACAGCCAGGCCACGGGCTGTCGGCGAAGAACTTCTTTGCCGACAGCTAAAGTTCGCTGTCGGTAAAAAAATCTTTGCCGACAGCTCTACTGTAGACAGCAGTCGGTGAAAAAAACCTGTCGGCAAAGGTCTTATTTGCCGACTGTCGTACTGTCGGCAAAGAAATCTTGTCGGGAAAGAACATGGGGGTTCCAACGGCACCAGACGCCGTTCCCGCCGCCGGCGGCCACAATGGTTAGGGCTGTCGGCAAAGATAGTTTTTTGCCGATGACCTAACACGGTATCGGTAAAGCTCTCTCATTTTGTTTTGAATTTTGGGTTCAAACTTTTTATGTTGCCTAACTATATTGTTTACAAGCACATGTTCCAATTTGGGCCCTTTTTATAACATTTTGCTATATTTCGTTAATTTTTTCGTTCACTTGAATTTTTCGGCATAATCCAAATTTGAACTGCAGGTGCATGAAATAATGAAACTTAGCCATTCGAAAAATGATATTCATGTTGGAGAGTGTATTTTGAGGCCGTGTCCATAAACTCACCCAAAGTTCAAAGTCCTTGTCCACGGAACAAGACCATCCGGAGTGGTAGAAGTGTTTTTAAATTATATAAAATCCAAACGAAGTCGGAAAATCACGAAACTTGTCGGGGTGTCATGTTATCGCATGTGGAGGCTATGATAAAAATTTGAGAAAGTTTGGAGCAAGTTGCGGCGTCGGATGCTCAAAACTCAGACATCTCCACATGTGATCAGTGATGTGATGTTCACCTGGCTGGCCAAGGGTGGCAAGTATTCTTCTTTCGACAAACATCGGCAACTCCTGCCCGAGCACCATGAATTGAGACGAGATGAAAAGCACTTCACGAAAGGTGTTCAAGTCACCGACCCCATTCCTGAGGCTAGGAGCCCCGCCACTGTCCTTGCCGAGTTACAGGCTCTCCAAATTGATGAAGAGAACGGTGGTTTTATTGGATATGGTACCACCCACATGTGGACTCATATATCGGGCTTGCATAGGCTACCGTACTTCAAGCACCTTCTTCTTCCACACAACATCGATGTAATGCACACAGAAAAAAATATCGCCGAGGCACTCTGGGCAACACTCATGGACATTGGTAAGAAGTCAAAGGATAATGTTAAGGCTAGACTGGACATTGAAACGATTTGTGATAGACTAAAGCTTGTGATGAAGACCCTGCGCCGGGCAAGAGATGGAAAAGGGGCCCGGCCGATTACGTCCGAAAAGGCCGATAGGAAGGAAATCTTTGCAGTGGATCAAGGCGGGTTCCCCGATGGGTATGCGGCGAATCGAGTAGGGAGTGAACGTGGACACTATGAAAGTGTTAGGGATGAAGAGTCACGACTTCCACATATGGATTCGGCGGATCCTTCCCGCGATGACCGGGATACCTCCCAGAGCCGTGTGACGCGTCCCGCGAGTTGAGCTTTTTCTTCCGCCGACTTGTGCCAAGCGGTTATCTCGGGACGTTTGTCTTGAACTTGGAGAAGGCTTGCACCTCAGCTGCTCTGCAAGTTGGAGATGATATTTCCACCCGGCTTCTTCCTATCGATGCAGCATCTGATTTTGCACCTACCCCGCGAGGCACGGCTCGGGGGTCCCGTGCAGGTCCGTTGGTGCTATCCAATCGAGAGGTGTCTAAAGCTACTTCGGAAAAAGTGTAGAAATAAAGCCAAAATTGAGACTTCCGTGGCGGAGGCATTCGTTCGGGAGGAGGTGTCGACCTTCACACAGGCGCACTATACTGAGAAACTTCCCAGCGTGCACAATCCAACCCCTCGTTACAACGTCGAGGAGAACTCATCGAACCTCAGCCTTTTTAAAGGGGATCTCAGAAAAAGGAAGCGCAGGTGCCAACAAGGACTTGACCCATGAGGAGTGGAGCACTATCATGATGTACTTGTTGTTGAACCTTGATGAGTGCATTCCTTATCAGGAGTAAGTTCTCAGTCTGCTTGTTTCATACGTCGTCACTATATCCTCCACCTATCGATTCGACCCCCCTGTCTCTTGTTTTTCAGGGAATTTATTAATATTCACTAGAGCGGCAATACTGATCCTACCTCGCAACAAGAGGACCATCTTCTTAGACATGGCAAGCCCAACTTCGTTTCCTGGTTTTGTTCAAAGGTACCATCCAAGTAACCTCGTTCGACTTTGCGATTCCACTTTGCTCCTAGGAGCGAGTAATTTAACGATCGAACCGTCCTAACCTGCGAGGCCCTACGGATCCGAAAATGAGTGATGAATTGAGAGAGGTGGGCCTTGGCTTCAACCGTAAGGTCAAGTCATTCACCATTTATGATGTGAATGGCTATCGCTTTCGCACTAGAAGCTACGAGGAGCCGGCCCCAACAAAAACCACGTGCGGCGGAGTTCGTACGCCCGGAATGATACCAAGGACTATTACGGCATAGTCGAAGAGATATACGAGCTCCAATTCAAGGGTGGCGGTTCTTTGAAGCCGTGGTATTCAAATGCCATTGGTTCGATCCTGATGTCATGAGAGAAGACCTTAAGATTGGGCTAATCAAAATTCGATAGGATTCCAAATATAATGGAGACGATGTCTATATTGTGGCTAACCGAGACGCCACGTAAGTTTATTACCTCCCATGGGCGTGCCAAAAGACCCAAGGCTTGCGGGTTGGAGCCTTGTGCGGACATGGTATCGCCGCGCGATGGCGCTCCCAAACGATGATGATTACAACTTTGACCCAACGACAGATGAGTTCTATCAACCTGAGGGGCTAGAAGGGAGTTTCGAGATAGACATTTCTGCGCTAATGAGCATGGAAGAAGACAACGATATCGATGAGGACGAGGGTGATGACGTGCTGGATGCTAAGGACTTACAACTCCTTGAGCAATGGCAGAGGAAGCGCGATGGAGTTGTTTTGTTCGATGACGATGACGATGGCGATGGAGATGATGAGGACGATCGAGAGCTCAACAATATTGATAGTGATGACGAGGAAAGTGGTGACGACGTCGCACCGGTCATATTGCCATACGCGGAGATAATGTCGCCTCCACGTAATACTATATTTTTATTATTATCACCTTGCAATTATGTTTCTTTATTTACAACTACTTATCATTTATTTATGCTAACTGTTTTAATCTTTGTCATTGCAGGCACTCGACAAAATGCCAGGCGGAAGGAAGCAGCTGAAACGGAGCTGCCGCTCGCTCTACGGCGTTCACGGCGCCGACCACCGGGAGGAGCAGGACGTGGAGGAGCCGGCCGGTAGGGAGGAGGAGCCCTCCAGCGAGCGTCTCCGGTCGACGAGGAGGCTGGAGTTCGAGACGTTGATGACGACGACGACGACGACCGGGGACGGCGGCGACGACGACGACGACGACGACGGGGCCTTCCTCGAGGTTTGAGGAAGCCCTACACCGGCGGGCCCTCGACGCTCCTCGCCGACGGCCGCTCCCCACGAGCGCACGGTGATCACACCCATCGCCAAGACGTAAGTAACCATTGTCGTTTTCACTACTTGTTCATATGGCATGTTGAAAACCGAACCGACTAACAATTGTTGTTAATGACTCGTGCGAGAGCGTGGAAGTTTCCGAACGGGCGCGCGGTTCACGCCATGTCAATGGCATCCGGGCCTCTTGATTAGGGAGTACTACCCGGCTTGGTCACCATCAAGGGTGAGCAAAGCCGCCCATGAAGTGGGACCACTTCTACCTGTCACCGTCCCCGAGAGCGGAGCCTTGTAGAAGATCAAGAGGAAGTTTTGGGTGAATGTTTTCATCGTAACACATTTCTCAATACTACACATTCGTTGGACGTTCTTGAAACAATGAAATGATACATGATGTGCTCGCGTGCGAGTTCTTCAAGTGCGCGGATGGGAAAGAGGCGCATGCGGCGAGAGTGCAGGAGAACGTCTGCCACAGACGTCTCAAGGACATGTACCACGAGGCGCGCATCCAGTGCGTCATCAGCCACTACGCCAACGTGCTTGTCGAGGTGATCAAGAAGGAACGAGTCAGGCAGGAGATAATCCTCCAGAGGGAGACCGACCTCACCGAGGAGGAGTACTTGCAGGTAATTAAGTAGAAAACATTAAGTTACGATTATATTATATATATATATATATATATATATATATATATATATATATATATATATATATATATATATATATATATAAAACAGTTCTATATATAGGGAGCGGCTAATTTGTAGCTAGCTACAAAATAAGTTATTCTGTAGCCACTTCCATTTACGATAATTTCATATACTGATTTACGATAATGTCAGTACATATTTACGATTGTTGGTTTACTATAACACATGGGGATATTTACCATAATGTTATAGTAAACCACATAGGTAGGAGTTATTATAATTTTGTAAATTAGCATAATAATTATCGTAACTCAAAGTGGCTACAGAATAAGTTATTCGTAGCTAATAGAGTAAAGTTATATATATATATATATATATATATATATATATATATATATATATATATATATATATATATATATATATATATATATATAAGGTTTAAATACTCTTAAGAGTATGTACTCCTATCTCTATATCTCTAGATTTAGGGTGTATATGACCGAACGAAGTGTATATATACACAAAGTATATGGTCGCATAGGATGTTATATATGTCAAGTATGCATGCATATTGGGTATATGGTCATACATATTTTATATAGTACAATAGTGGCATTTTAGTAATATATCAAAAAATATATGTTCCTTTCAAATTTTTTAGCGTATATATATAGGTATCTTAAAATGAGTATATAAAAACATAATCAAACCGATAAACAAGTATTGACACATACCCACAGATGGGAGTACATACTCGTAAGAGTATAATGGAATTTCCCTATATATATATATATATATATATATATATATACACACACACACACACACTCTCACGAGTATGTACTCCCACCAGGTATGTAACGTCGTGCGGGTGGTTCCGTGAACGGGGACGTCGGGGATGTGGAACATACGACCGGGTGCGTGGGGGCGTTGAGGGATGCGGTCCGTTAGGTGGAGCAAACGGGTCTGCACCTGGCGCCGTGAACTGCGGCCAATGGCTGCATTTAAAAAAATTGAAATGTCACGTGGCTCCGAGCGTCCGCTGTTCCGGGTGGCTTTGGTGGACACATACTGTGGTTTTCGTGTATGGACATGTACTTTCCGTGTATGGACGCATACTTTATTAAAAAACTGAGTATATTAACATATACATGCATTTGCGTGTAAGTCCATATACTAATGTGTATGGATATATACTCCATATACTTTATTAAATAACGTGATTATATTTGCTGTATGTCCGTATACTCATGGAAACTTCTATAGAGTATATGTAGCGTTTTTTTTTTGAGAAAAAATAGTATGCTAGTATGAAGATATACTATTTTACATACACAATTAAATGCAGTGTTACAAAAATTAGTATATTTGCATACAAGCATTTGGAAGTATGTATTCGAACTTTACTTTCATAATATAAAGTAGTAAATATTGGTACTTTTTAAAACGAGTATATAGGCATACTTGTTTCATGAAAGGAGTACGTATTCATACTTTTTCAAAAGAGTATATATGCATTCCTACGGCTATATGAGTATATATGCATACTTCTTTTAAAAGGATAGAATTATCACATCATTAGATTGGACTAGTCTGTTCAGGGATATTCAATAACCTGAATAAAACATATATGGATACACTGACCTCAAAAAGTATGTACCAGTACACTAGTTTGAAAATAGTATAAACATATACTTTATATTTGGTCTGGAAAAAAAGTATGAACTGGTACTTGCGTCTGAAAAAGGTTATCAACTGGTATTATCCATAGTGTAATCTGACGAAAGTCTGAACCGAAACTATTTGAAGCAATACAGCAATCTGACATCATACTTGAATTTGCTAGAGCTCCATAAGTCAAACACCCCTGCTGAAACAACATTCCTCAGACTATAAAGTGATACTGCAATCTGAGATCGCATTTCAATTTGCTAGAGCTCCATAAGTCAAACACCCCATACTGCTGAAACAACATTCCTCAGACTATAAAGTGATACTGCAATCTGAGATCGCATTTCAATTTGCTCAAGCTCGGCAAGCAATGACAAACTAATGAAGAACAAAAAAAAAGAGAAAGATTTGCATCGGATATGCACCTTGATGCTGGTTCACGGTGTGACAAATGGAGATTTGCATCAGATCAGAAGTCAGCTCCACACAAATAGTAGTACTGTCATGTTGACACAAGTATTAGTATGCGTATATATTATACAAGCATCAAACTGTTGAGTATATTCTGAATTTTCTTTGATGCATTTTTGGTCAGCATAAGCATCAAAACAAACTAGCAGTATATATGCATACCTACAAAAGGAGTATGAGCACATACATATATAGTGGGAGCATTAGTATATACATGCTTTTGTGTATGAAACCATATCATGTTTTTGAGTATGAGACCATACATGTTTATAGGGAGTATGGGTACATACATGTTTATAGGGAGTATGGAAACATACGTTGCTCACTCAAAAACCATAAAAAATCAAAAATAAATTGCACAGAAACCTTGTGCATCATCTCTACTGCTGACATCAATTCCATGAGCAAGATGAGATATATAGGCAGTAGAAACCATTAAAATTTGTCGGTATGAACTATGATTGTGGAACATCCATCTCTATGACCGGCATCCAAAAGGCAAAAAGCAACATCAGGGCGTATTCATAGTTTCATACTACAAGAATTATGCAGAAGTATATGTAGATGAGGCGTAGTCATACTTGCTGCAGCCACACAGCAGCAGGGCGCATATGAAGGCATCTACATCAGAAAGACCATGGCAGATTTGAAGAAATTGCTGGCCACGAAAAGATTACTCGAGAAAAAAATTCAGGGCAAAGGTACCTCCTCGAGATCGATAGGGTCGCAGTAGATCCACCATAGGAGGGCCCCGCCGTCACCTCCACCAGCGGGGGCACTGAGGAGCTTCACGGATGCTTTCACCACCATTGACGAGGGGAGCAGGGCTGCCACCGGAATAGGGAGAGCAGGGATGCTGACGGTCATAGCAGCGGGTACGAGCCGCTGCAAGGGGACACGCCGTGCCTGCGGGTCGGGCTGCGCTGCAGGCAAGGCCCGCTGTGCTCACGCATGGGATTGGCCGGCCGCTCCCATGCCTGGACGACGCGTCGGGTGGTGGGCATGGCCACCACGGTAGGTCGTGGAAGGGACGGCCGTCAACATCCAGTCCTGGACTCCGGCGCGGTGCTGCCCGCCTCCACCGGCGGCGGCGCTGCCTACCCCCTTCACCGGCGGCGACGAATCATGGCCTGGGGAGCGATTGCGGCGCCGCCCCCTTGCCCCATCGCCCAGCACGGCGAGCCCGGGCCATGGTGGACTAGAGGCGGCCGCGATCCAGCGACTGGTGGTGGCCCGCACCTTCACGGGCGGTCCCTCCGCTTCCACGGCAGCCTCACACACCGGCAGCGCTCCCTTCTCCCTCCTGGCCGGCGCCACAACCCTTTCTGTCGCAACACCACAGCCGGAGGGAGTAGTATTGCGGCGGTGGCGCCTCCCTCAGCGTCGTGCCGGCGGCGCAGCTTCGAACGGATCCAGGGAGAAGCCGGACGGGGTCGGGGGATGCCGCTGATGGGGAGGTGGCTGCGGCGGCGGCTAATGCAATCGGGAGCGGATGAAGGATGTGGCTGCCGTGATATCTAATCTAATTAATGCGTCCAGGTTTTCTAAAACCCGTTAGGAGGAGTACTCGATGCAACGCCGTCATCGGCCGTTTAGCGTTTAGAGTTGGGTACGCGCGTGGGGCTGACCGGACGCTCGCGTGCGACATATTAGCTAGTGGGAGTACATACTCGTGAGAGTATAATGGAATTTTCCTATATATATATATATATATATATATATATATATATATATATATATATATATATATATATATATATATATATATATATATATATATATATATATGTATATATATATATATATATATATATATATATATATATATATATATATATATATATATATATATATATATATATATATACGTATATATATATATATGTATATATATATATATATATATATATATGTATATATATATATATATGGGCTATTTAGTCCCATGGGACCGATTATTGTTTAGTCACCGAGCCCAGCGTGCGTCCCCGGTCCGCCCCGAGCCCGGCGCGCGTCCCGAGACCCGCCGAAGCGTTCCTCCGTGCCCCCTCGCACCGGTCCAGCCCGGCAGCCCCGTCCCCGTCGCTCACCCACAGGGAGACCGGACCCCCTACAACCGATCCCCACGTCCGGACATTTAATTTTTTACCATCCTTATTTTTGGCCGCTCTTCAAATACCAAGACTTTGCAGATGGCATCTAACTTGATAGCATGAGAGGCGCGTTTTTGTGTAATTTTTACCATCTTTGCCTACGTGGCACTTCTACTCAACTTCGCCCGGCATGCCAACGGGACGAATTGGAGTGTAAAAGACCGGCCCCGCCCCCCGGCGCCCTTTTCTTCTCCATAGGCTTATTTTGTTCATGAAAATACAGATTTCATAGATCATTAACTCGGCATGTCACATAAATGATCAAATAAACTTGTCAACAACCAACTCGACTAGATGAAAATCACCATTAATTCACCACACACAAATAGTTCAAGGCCACACAAATAGATGTAGAGTACGAGACAAATTGTCCATGACACAAATTGGTGCCGCATCAAAAGCTAAAGTTTGGAACTCATGCATCACAAGCTATAAGTTTGGAATGCCCACATATAGTTCGGGCACAAAATAGTGGTTGTCGTAGCCCGAAAAAAGCTAGAAGATGCTTCGCTTGATAACCAAAATGCAATTTCACTTGCTCAACTTTGCTTTGCCACATCTTCTTCTTCTTGCCTGGAGTCTTCTTAATCTTTGAAGAGATGACCTTCCTCCTTGGAGTCATTTTCTTAGTAGGTGGGTCAATCGAAGTTGTTGCTGTAGGTGATGGTGGTGCATGCTCAACCTCATTGACAGGTTGTAGGTCCCAACAAATACTCCTGTGACAATGCAAGCCAAGTTTTTATATTGGCAACAAGAAGTTTTGGCCAAGAATGAATTTGGAAGTAGAACATACCTTTTTGCAAGTGCGATGGCGGTGCATGTGAATGCGAATGATTTGTCTCTCTCGGCCTACTTTGCGCTTCAATGCACAACTGCTGCGGCTTTTCTCAAGTGCGACTTCATTAGCCTCCCTTTTGCCGCTCTTATTTCCGCGCTTCTTAACAAGTGCTAACCTTGTTCTTGGTGTATCTCCTCCGGTTGGGGTGGGGTCTATCTTGCTCTTTTTCCTTCCAGGTTTTGGGGCCGCTTTTCTAGTTCTTTTCCTACAATTATTGGCTAAGGTCGAGTGGTTAACAATTTTAATTGCATGTAACACTAGGGGTAGCAACATACCTTTTCTTGGTACCACTTAATGGACACTTCCAAGCTCCCTTCCTGTGGCCATATTCCCACATTCGGGCATTTGACCTGTCTTGTTGCTTTCCCACTTCTCTCACTAGCAAACTAGTATCCTTTTCTTCCTCTCGTCTGCTCTCTCTTTTTTCATATTTGGTGGGAACAACTTGAAACCCTTGTTCACCCGTGGCCACTGTGTTCTATCTCGTGATGCTAGGGATGATCCCATTGTATGCGGCTGAACTTTTCTTAACCGAGTAGTAGTTGTTCACATACATGCCCATATTGGGTTGCCTCTGAGTTGTGATTAGAGCCAATGCATGAGGGCAAGGCTTCCGGTCACTTGCCACTCTACAAGTACATATGTGTTGTGTTGGATACACAACATGCCTCCTCACCTCCGATCTTTGTAGATCTGGAGTCACTTCCGCTTCCTCTTGGTACCCTTTAGTCACTTCGATTGTCCAAACCCTAGAAGCCGCATTGAGCTGATGGATGATTGCGGGTAGAATTCCAGGAGACAATGCTCTAGCTATTTTCCTCCTTTTTGCAAAAAGAATGAGTGTCTTCTCCCTAATTGCATCAGCCAAGCAGTGAACGGGTAGATCCTTGTGCTCCTTGACCCAAGAATTCCAAGTCTCAGCCAGATTATTATTGATATAATCACACTTGATTTCTGCTCTGAACTTGCTCCTTGCCCACAGTAGGTTGTGATGTTGTTTGAGCCAAGTATCCACTTCTGGGCTAGCATCTAATACTTTGTCAAAGAAATAACTATACCTATGTGGTGTATATGCTCTAGCCGAGGCCACATGTTCTTGGCATAAACATCTCCACGGTAATACTTCTTCATGTTTTCCATCAAATGCCCGAAGCACTCCCTCTCGTTCACGTTTGGGAAAACCTTGGCCACCGCTGGATTCAAGGCCCTTGCAAGCATCGGTGCAAAATAAGTGCTCCATAGGTCCTATTGCCTTGCTTAGCTGCTCCATAAACCATGTCCAGGTTCTCTTTAGTCTCCGAGTCAAAAAAATCCAAAAGCCAAGGGGTACATCAATTATGCCCATCCAAGGCTTGAGCTGCAGCAACCGGCCCATTCCAAAGCCCATTCAAATGGGTTGAGTCTATACTTGATGTAGGGTCTGCAACCATTTCTGAAACCATCAATTGCAGCCAAATTAGATGCCATTCTAAGCCTGCTATTTCGAGACTGGCCAAAGATAAAGATGGTAAAAAATTAAATGTCCCCCACGTCCCGTCGCTGACCCTGCACGGGAGGAGACGCCGGTTTCACCCTCGCCCAGCTCGCCGCCGCACGAGCCCAGATCGCCGATGCTCCCGCCCCCTCCTCACGGGCCTAGATCGCCGCCTCTCCCTCGCCTCCGCAGTCTCGGACGGAGCCTTCGACCGACGCATCTGCAGCCCCGGCGGCCTCATCCTTGGCGCGCGCGTTCGTTGTCTTCGCGGCTCGGGCGCCTCGCGGTAGTGTGTAGGAGTCGGCGACCATTCTCCTCTCCTCGGACAGGCCGGGCTCCGGCGGCCTCGCCTGGAGTGCGTGGGGGGCGACGGGGTGGCGACTTGCCGTC